>OY757939.1:9225610-9497352 GCA_963585895.1 Sepioteuthis lessoniana
AAGAGGAGCCTGCATGTTGACCATGAGCGTCATGTTTTGCAAGGGCATCAGGCGCAGAAGAATTTATATTAATTTTGGTTAAATTTCACAGGTAAGCAAGATGGAAATTTAGCAAAAAAACTTTTTTTTTTAACTGAAAATTTTCCCAACTAAGAATGAGTGGGATTTTCCGAAGATAACTTTCAGCCGAAATTACATAAGTAAAGTTAGCAACTACATTGAGGTGTAAGAAGAGTGCTACTCCTTTCCTTTGACTACTCCACTTTACCCTTGATCTATACCTTATAATGCTGAGTGTTATCAAGGTGGCATCAAGTGCTATTTTTGGAGTCTTTCATATGACGCAACCTGGGATTAAACCCCAGTCTCCTGGGCCATTGGCAAACACTACTCACTTTGTTTTTTGTAATCCTGTGTACAATGACAAAGGATGTGCTTGTAGGATAATGGTTATCATCACAGAAAGTGGATTCAGCTATCAGAGTTCAAATCCTTAACAAGACTGTTTGCATTTCATAGTGCTAATATCAAGAAAGTTATAAATCAAAATATTCTCTCCTCCACCTATGAGTAAATAGTAGGACAGACTCAGATCTCTAACCTTGGTATGGCAATCAGTCTAGAAGGAAAGCTGAATTCAAACCAATTGTAGACCTGGAGAAGGCTGGGCTCCACTAGGTTATTCCTGCCCAAGACACTACATAAGTAGCACCACTATGACCAAACCAGGTTATGTGACAAGTGAGAAACAAGAGTTCTAGACATGCCATTTAAGTCAGCATATCTACGAGGTGTTGACAAAAATTAAGGAGTAATAGATTGATCAGTTAATCTCTCAAGCTATACAGTGTGTGTGTGTGTGTGTGTGTGTGTGTGTGTGTGTGTGTGTGTGTGTGTGTGTGTGTCCCCAAATGTCTCAGACATTTCACACAAGACTCCTGAAAGTCACTCAATCAGGAAACATTTCCTTCATTCATAAAAGCTTTTTATTCTTAAAATTTTAGAATAGTACTGTGTCTCTACACAGGTAGAAGTTTATGATTCTAGGTAAATCTATTGCATTGTAAAATTCATTGTGTAAGATGAATTGCTCTAAGGTTTTTATTGAATTCATAAAAGCAATAATTAAATTCTTAATTAGGCATAAATAATTTACCTATAATAAATTTACTGGACCGGTTTTATCACTTAATACAAACTTTAAAAAATTCTTACTTTGTTTCATGCTCTGTGTTCCTTAGACTTTTTAAACTGCCGATCAGTCTTGCTCGCTCTCTCTCTCTATATATATATATATATATATATATATATATATATATATATATAAAATACAGTTTAGTAAATTCATAAATAGAGTGCACAATAGCGATAGAGCATATGTAGATCTAAATTAAGATAGAAAGAGTCAGTGGCACTTGGTGACTGTCACTCGGACCAAGATTACAATCAGTTCCTTGCTTTTGTAGCCGAATCTGTAAGTTTTTAAGTTTTCTATCAAAAGAATAAAATCAGAATGGTTTGTCTTCTTTCCAGTAGACAAAACAATGTAAGAAAAAAAATTTTTTTTTTAAAACACTTAAATTTTTACTACAACAACAACACTAATTTGACGATTTTAACTAAAACTTCAACAAATCTATTTCTACAGATAATTATAGAGATATGCATTTGTTTTTCAGAGAAAGCCTATTCTGTCAGCATGCAGAGATGATACTATTCCTTCTACCCAACAACCTCATATTTAGAAGAACAGCTTTTTTTTTTTTTTTCCTTTTTGAGCTTCATCTATTGTTGACTGCACTGATGAGTATATTCAGATGTTAAAAAATATTGATCTCTAGGGCAAAGCCTTTGATCAGCATTTGACTGCAGCCTGACTGTCTAAAGCTGGTGTCACTTCCACTACTACAACTACCATTAACTAGTCAAGATTGGTTGATTATATATTTTACAGCATATCAACCCTTGTAGGTTATTTAATGCCAAATCCTCTTTATACATTAATTAAAGAATCATTAAACATGATTTATAAATAAATAGTTTACAGATAACATTTTTAAACAATTAAAGTTGATTTGTTTGCACACAGTTAAATATTTTCAAAAATTGCTATGTGATATTAATAATTCAATTTAACATTCATTTGTTTGCACACAGTTAAATGGTTTCAAGTATAGAAAATGATTAATTATTTGTATTTGACTCATAGAAGAGATCCAAACAGATACTATACCATTGACAAGTCAAGTTAAGAGAGCAAAATAACTTACAAAGAAAAATATTTGTGAGTTTTAAGCTGTTAGACAAAATCCAGAATGTTCATTGATGAGGCATAAAAATTTTAAAATTTTAAAATTTAAATTCATGAAATCAAACAGAACTAAACATGACATTGTCACAAATATATTATAATCAATTCAATAAGCCCCGATGTATTTTATAATTTTTTTTCAAAATCAGGTAAACTAGAGAGAGAGAGAGAGAGAGAGAGAGAGAGAGAGAGAGAGAGAAAAGAATAACCCATTACATTGGAGGGGGTGGCTAAGAAAGGAGGGTCATTTTTTGTGACTATTCCAGACAATATTCTTTCAAACATATTTGGCTCTCCTGTAGATTATTTTACACACATTAAACAAAAATAGCTATGAAAGTCAATGGTAAAATCAAGAATGACTCCATGTTGCTGATTCCAAAAACCCAATACAAGCTGTAACATTACTTGGATGAAATAGATACTAATTAATTAACTCTGCCCTAAGAAATATCAAAGGGGAATCACTCTGGAATCTTCTGTAAGGGCTAAAGAAATTAGAGAAATGATGTGCCAAATGTGTTGAATGTTTTATTTAGGTGTGCTGGCCTTGTGGTTAAGAATATTGAAAAACAATCTTAGCAAGCTGAATTGAAATTCCAGTTGAAATGGTTGATATTCCTTTTGGGAAAGGGAATGAATTCTTCTCTTCCTGTCTCTTTCTCCCCTCCACACCCATTAACAAGCCATGGGGAAGATAGCCGGTATGAATTCATCTCTCTCTCTCTCCACCCCCTTCTTAACAATCCAAGGGGAAGATAGCAAGTCAGACTAGCCTCTAACAGTTTTTCAGCAGCCAGTCTCAGAGGACAACTGAATTCAAAACCAGGTTGACATGAGGCTAGCAAACCCCACCCCATAAAAACCGATTTACGACTGAAACTGCAGCAGCCTTATACACCACAAAGGGTTGACAGCTTGTTTTATTTGCTGTAATTACACATTTTATGTGAAGAAGAGAAGAGAAAAATAGTAAGTGAAAGTGAAGCTCATTTCCATAAGTCTTAACACAAAATTTCCAAAGGGAAATAGGGGAGGGGAGAAAGTGATGTAATAAAAGTTCTAAAGATAAAATCCATAAAAATAAAAAAATCCAATACAGAAAAATTTTTTTTTTTTTAAAATGTTGACACCCAGCCAGATAGTGGACCCAACCAAACATTTCTATCTATAGATAATATCAAAGTAACTATGAAGCCTATGTCAATAAGAACAAAACCTACCATTGTTTTTGCTAACATTTTACAACGCAAAACATTATCCAATCAGTCAACTGACCATTGCCAACCCATGAGTTGACCTAATGTCAAACACACAGACACAAACCACTGTAAAGAAAGTGTTCATCCTATCTTAACAGCAAACTGAACACATTTACATGCAGTCAATTTTATAAGATGATACTTCCAGACACAACTTATAACTAGATCAATAAATATAACACATTATTAAAATCATTTATCTATAGGGTTTTGGTTTGAAATGTAATGAACAGCATCAAGTAAAAAAAACAAGGGAGCAAGAAATTAATGTATAATGCAGAACATGTTAACCCTTTCACTGCCACAGTTATGTCCCAATTCAATTTCATTTTTATTTTAAACCTTAAAACATTGTACTCAAAGCGTAATTGTGCATAAAAAAAAACACTTAAAAGTGAAAGGATTAATGTTAAAGTTAGTTTTTTTCTTTGATGACTAATTTTAACAGCATGCCAACTATCTCTGCAGTTATTTTATGCCGAGATGAGAAGAAATTAATTATTTATTGTACATTTATATATTTTTTTAGTGATATTTAAGAGTTTTTTTAGCAGTTATATGCTGTCAAGCATTCCTAATTTATACACAATTTTTATGATTTCAAGTATTCCTACTTAACACCAGTAATTTGCAAGCACTCATGACTAAGTAACTAATAATAATAGTCCTAAGTAAACAAACAGAGCTTCAAATAACTATTCTAAATATAAATAATTTACATACAATTATATCAAGCATTCCTATCTAATACAAATAATTTCCAGAGCTGACCAAGAGACAGGATCCAGAGTGGACCTGGGAGTAATAAAGAACATCACCACCCAATGCAGTTTCAAGTGTTATATCCAGATCCCTTTTTAGAGGAAGTGGGTTTTTAGGTCTTGCTCCTCTGTACAAGGATACAAATGATATATTCTAAGTTCTGCCAACAGAATGGTTTGAATAGGAAGGTGCTGTTAGAACAGATCTTAGCTCAAAACATGGAAGCAACAAGCAAAATTCTGGCTGAGATTGTAGACACTTCACACTAATATCCTTAAGAAATACATGAACTTCAACTTCTCCCAGTTATGGGTAAAATTGTTAAGCCAACTGGTATATGTATTCATAGTGATGGACAACCAACCCAAAAGAAGGACAACCCTGAATTCAATTGATTAAGAAGGTAACACAAAAACCATGATCTCTTGCAAGGACAGACAAGATAAATAAGCTTACGGCAAAATGTTAAGAGTGCTCAAGTCTAGAAAGCAGCTGTATAGCATCTCCCATTTCACAAACTATCCTAGCTGGGCACTGCAAGTGATGTTCTTTTATGGACTGTTACACATAAACACACCAGTTTTGGTTGACCAACAAAAATCAACATTTATCAGCTCTGGACAGACACTGAATGCCATCTAGAGGACTTACCAACAGGGATGACTGACTAGAGAGAGAGAAAGAGCACACCTTGAAGTTTATTCATAATTAGCCATAACATTATTTCAATATAGATTAGTGGAAAGAACTATATATATATATATATATATATACATATACACACACACACACACACACAGAGGAAGAAATGAGTGAAACTATATCAAATGCAGCTGTCAACCCAAGAAATGCTGTGAAAAATAGGTTGCCTCCATTAGTGCAGATTTTTAAAACATCATACAAACTTATCACTGGCAAAAATGATGGTGACTGTAGGGTAGGTAAGAAGTGTTTTCTAGTTGAATATTTGTTCTATTGAGAGGCAGATTTATTGTCAGGGGAAAAGGAATCAGCCAACCAAGTTCAAATAATAGAGTAGACTAAGAGAAGGAAAGAAAATTCAAACCAGCTTTACTTCATTTAAAAACTGACCTTGTGTCACATCCTGCCCATAAACAGGAGGTAGATACATACTTGCTCAAGCCAACAGTGTTGTGGTACCTGTATCAAATTATTATGTTGATGGTAATATATGGGAAACATTACTTTCAGAATGTATGCGCGCACACACACACACACACACTATACATACATACACTGCATATTCAATATTGTATCCATCGCTAACCTGGATTGAGATGCTGCTATGACAAAGAAAGATCTCGATATCTAACCTGTCCTGGTCTGCTCTAAATAAAATGTTCTTCATTTGAATGATAAGTGTACAGCAGCTACGAATCCCACACAACTCTTTATAAATGCATATAATTATTCCATTGTTCCGAACATTCCTACTTAGAATGAAGAGGCTGGATCTTATCAAGTGTTGATGGAATGCCAATTGCAAAGCAACCAACATGGTAAAAGGAATTGCACCACCCTCCCCTCCACATAAAGCAGACTTGTTAATCAGTTAAAGTGCTGTCCACTGGGTGCACGCATGCACACACACACACACACACACACACACACTTGGAATAGTAAATGTCCACCCAAGCCAGCAACTGACCCAGACTATGAATATAAAATTGCTTGACTGACCTCAGTAACTTCTTCAGATTTCTTGTAGGCCAAATGAATTGAGTAAAAAGAGGGGAAAAAGTGGTATCTGTACAGGAAAAGTAAAGTATTCAATAAATATCTTGAACTAACTATTGTTATGAGATTACCCAGGTTGTTCAAAAGAAAAAAAATCCTGACAATATTTAATGACTGGAAGCTAAATAAGAGACGTCATAGTTATTTACTAACCTTACAAGGGCAGGCTGAAAAATTTAATGACAGCTACTGTTGATGACATTTTGACCGATGGAATCAGAGCACTGCAACACCAATGGAAGAAGTGTATGGACTGCAAGGGGGACAGTTCAAAAACCAAACATTCCATCAGCTTATGAACTTTTCAGCCTACACTTATAGTTTAGTTGTGGCATAAGGCTAGAAATATGGGGTTCCCAGTGAGAATCAAACCCACTAACAAGGGTCTGCTAACCCAACTTGTTAACTACGGCACCGTGTGCGGTGCTTTTTTTTTTTTTAAGAACTGTTGAAAAGGGTTTCTACAGAACAAAAGTCTTAAACACAAATTATTCCCAATAAATTTTTTTTTTTTTTTTCGTTTATTAATTGTGTCATTCATCTATATTCATTATGTGCACGCACACACACACACACACACATATATATATATAAAAACCATGAAGATTCTTTTTTTAACTCTTCATTAAGTGGTTTAATAAACACTTGAGTAAAAAAACTAAAATAAATCTGTTTGCACCAATACGCATGCTCACAAAAATTTTTTTTATCATAACTTGGAAGAAGAAAATAAGAAAATGATTACAACTTATGCAAACCTAAAAATCAAACAAGCAAACAAAAAAAAAAAAAAAAAACACACACATCTCAAAATCCTCTTAATTCGAGTCAAAAGTAAAGCCACTCAAACAAGGTAATTTGAATGTTTATCCTGGAAGAAAGCAGAGAGAGAAAAAAAATGGTCATAATGGAGGACAGGATTACTTGCACTGTAAGAATTTAGTACAGCCTAAAGGGCTTATCAGTAGTCCCCCTTACATTGCAACAAGATAAAAACAGGCAGGCAGTCAACATATCTTAACAGGTTGGTAGGTTTGCTTGAAACAGACCTTCCCCTATACAAGATCAATATCACAAAAGTTTTATATTCAAATGCACTTAAAAAGCACTAAAAGAATACAGTAATTTCCAGTCCTATATGCAACTGAATAATTGTGAAGAGTGTATTCTGACGAAACATTTGAAATCATCTAGATTCTTAATATGTTAATAAGAATCTTTCACTCCTTAAATAGAGGAATCAATATTATCACGAACCAATGTTATAAAGGAAACCCAATGGGTTTACAGAGTGTGTGTGTGTATATATATATATATATATATATTTTTTTTTTACACACACTTTTCTCTTGTTTGAGTAAATAGGACACTTCATATCAGCCCATTTTTATCTTTGATCCATATAGAATGAATTTAGGAAGGCACCGTACTTTTCAGCTCCGACTGAAACCACTTTTGAGCCAGCGAATAATGAAATGACAAACACTATGATGAGTCATACATTTATATAGAAACTCAAAGGAGGAACAAGTGGGAGGGAAATTAATGGAAAAAAAGAACTATTAAAAGTAAGAGGAAGAATTGGCAGGAAAAGTGTTAAAAGCATTTTAGATGTGGCTGCTATATTTGAAGTTGTTCTACTTTAAGGTATGCATGTACACACACACACACACACACACACACACACACACACACACACACACACACACACACACACACTTCAAGAATTTGTCCTTTTTGTATGTTTGATGTGGAGGGTGTTATTAGAACATAACATCTCTATTCTAAAATCCCTTTAAAACACTTTTCCTGCAGTTTCTTCCTCTAATAGAATTTTTTTCTTCTGTAGATTCCACTCCCATTTGTTCTTCCTCTTCTTTATATAAATGTATGACTTGTCACTGTCATTTCATAATTTATTACCCTGAAGATGGCTGCAGTTGGAACCAAAAGTACTTGGAAGAATACAGCAGTTTCTTGAATTCTTTCCATTCAAAAGTCAAACAATTCCTACAAAGACAAACAGATCAACAGAAAAAAATAGGAAGATACAAAGTGTCTGTCCAATGTGATCAAATTACATATATGTACGTAATTTAACGGCTCACAGAAAATTGAAAAAACAAATAAATAAATAAAAAAGCAGACGGTCCCCGAATGGCCAGGCCAAGGCTCTAGTAATTAAAAATGACTAGGGAAAACTGGAGGTCCCAAAAATTCTTGTACACGTGTGGAGCCGGTGGAAGCAGATGTTCGTCCTGCCAATACTAGGTGGAAAGGAGAAGACAACTCTTATTTTTAGGCAGAGAAGTGATAAGGTAAAGACAGTTAAATACGAGCCACGAAGATGTGAGAAAGCAAAAGTTTATGAGCCCCATTTTTTGGGAGCGGAGGGGACTCCTAAGATTAGACAGTCCAGTGGACGAGCATGTTAGAACCGAGAAAAAAATTCAAGGTCTGTGTCTGCTCTCTTACTCACCATGATATGTTGCTCTTTTTGTTAGTTAATGTGGCGTCTCAGTTTCCATACTCTCTTTCTTTATCCCAGCAGCTACCTACAAGAGGTGGTAGTAAATAAATCTTTGGGTATTTAAACTGAGTTTCTTGCGTTTGTCAACCGTTACCACAGCAGGGTCTAAATTCTCTTTGGTACCACAACAATGTGTATATACATACATATGCATTTTGCCTGTGTTATGAATAAGAGAAACTTGCAAAGTCCTATACCGTTTATAAAGTCACCATGTCCTAAGGATGGTTTCTAGCACAAAATATTGTAGACTAGTTGAGATACCAGGTTTTGGCAACACCATAACAAATGTTTTATTTTATTCTTAGTGGAAGCATTTGTTTTCCACTACCAGAATTTATAGCAATTTTTTTATTATATAGATCTTTTTGTATGCAATTAAATTTAGTTTTTGGGAGGGTTTTTTTTTTTAAGTAGAAATATCTCTTAAGTTGAGTTTAATAAGATCAGGTAAAGAAATTTAGATGATCTAATTTATACTTCGGAATTCAATATATATCTTTTGCCAAAGATTCTGAAGTTTATCTTAAAATTCTTTACCAATATGGCTAAATACTTTAACTAGAAGTACTTAGCAATATTACATTACAAATAAATTGTAAGGTAGTCGTTATTAAAAAAAAAAAAAATAAAAAAAGTTTTGATTTAAGTTTTAAATTAATTATTCATATTTAAAGAATGTTTTAGTTTGGTTTCTTTGTTTAATGGCATATCAACCTTTGTAGGTTATTTAATGCCAAAACCATTGAAGAACAGTAGTGGTACTTTTTAACCCATAGCTGGGAGGATAAGGGGGTTCATGCCTTTCGCAAGGTTATTTGCCCGAAAGTGAACGTAATAGCGCAACTGGAGTTTGAACTCGCTTACTACGATTCTGCAGTACATCGCTTTAACCATTATACCACGAGGACACCCCCACCCAAAAGAATATTTTGTTTTCATTACTTATTCACAAGGGGTTACTGCCTTGTTTACACCATGCATGGCATACAGAAGACAGATTGAGGTTCATTTGGAGATCTTTTATCCTCAAAACCTAAAAATTAATATTCAAAAGAACTATTTTTATTATTTTCTAGATTTAGAGTAGAAGTATTAACTTAGATATTTTTTAATTTTTTGTTTTCTTTAGGCTCAACAACTGTTAAAATAAAATTAATTCCCTTTTAGCAATTCAATACTTGACTACAACAAAGAGGTTTTTTTTTTAATGCATCTTGTAACAATTACTAAGAGAATAATAAGTGCTATAAGAAACCTTTTTACAGCAAAGAGGACAGTAAATTGTGGAAGGTTAGACAGATCCCTATACAAAAGCAAGCCTCAGACAGATCTCTTAATATAGTTTTAAAACTTCCTAGGCATGACTCCAACAATTCCTGAAAGTTGGATTGAAATACGGCCTAAAATGGTGGACACTTAGCTGTATAGACAATGAACATTTGATGAACTAAAATATATTTTGTAGTCCCTTATTAAATAAAACTGTGTACAGAATTAAAACAAAAATATACTTTTTTTTCTTCTTAATATCTGTTAAACTCAACTTTAGAGATGTATCTTCATTAAAATAAGATTTTTTAAAAATTTCTTAAAACCTTTCTATAACTTATATGTATCAGAAAAAAATAAAACTTCTAGAATTTTGAAAATAACCTATAAGAACATTTTTGACACAAAGACAATACTGGATACTTGTGTGTGGACAAACTCATAAGTAACATTTTCCTATGGATTCCTTCCCATGGACACTAATGTTGGCCAACTAATAAAACTTCTATTCATCTGTGCAGATACTGGATGCCATCTGGAGGACTTACCAAAAGAAATGATTGATAAGGACGTATGGTAAGACAGTCAAGGGAATTTATGCTGTCAGCTGCCTTGGTGATATTAATGTCATTCCATATAAATTCAACCAAAATTTCCATGGTCACCACTAGAGATTTTAATGAAATTTTAATGGGTTAACCACCCAAAAGAAACAAAAAAACCTGAAAATAGTAACTTTGAGCCAAAGTTCAGGAGTTATAGCCTCTTGAAATTTGGTTTGAATTTTTCTGCAGAGTCAGTAACATAATTTATTATATTTGACACTTTCTAACATTGCACTCCTCCAAGATAATATCTGGCTGAAATTTGGTGTCCATTGTAGACTGATATACCTGGAAGACATTTCTGATTTTAGCTTACCTCTATTCTATGTTTTTTTTTTGGCTATTTTGCATTTTTTAAAAAACATTTTGTTGCCAATATAAACTAAACCAAAAGCAACAAAATAAAACTTCCACTTGATTATACTGATTTGACATACTGACTCTTGTAAAACCTTAAAAAGATCAAAATCTAGAACCACTACAGTATTAAAAAAAATTCTAATGAATTTTAGGCATTCTTGAAAGTATAAAAAGTAACATTGTCAGTTGAATTTATTCAATTTTTACTGAAATAATTTCATCTATTTAGTGGTACACCATAACATCCCTTTTTTTTTCAGGGAAGACATCTTACTCTTCTGCAGGGAATACAATCAGCTCTGGCAACAAGACAGTTCAACATCAGTTATTTTCTTTAAATACAATTTCTGACCCATGAGATTTTATCTAACAGTTTTAACACAAAACATGAAATGCAAGTGTTGATATTACATACACAGAGTTCCATTAATTGCTTGTAGTCATAAAAGGTAGAAATAACGGCACACACAAAATTTGCATTTTGATGATAACAGCACACACAGAGTAAGGCCCATTGCTACCAGCAGTAATACAACATTTTAGGTATAATATGCAAAATCTTAAAATCAATCTTTTGAGTGAAGTTTGTTTTAAACACCAGATACAGCTTGTTATTTTTTAAATACCACCTTGAGTAGCCATTTTCAAGAAGAATGGTACAATTTGTTTTTGTAGGATCTTAAAATGGTTTAATTCAATCTTTATTTATGTTGGGCTTTTTTTAAATAAGAATTTTTTTTAAATTAACATTCTTTCTTGTCTGTTCCCTCTAACCAAATATGCACTAACAATTAACTCTCTCTCACACACACACAGAGGTTTGGCATAACATTAGTCAAATTCAAATCTTGGTCATGGTTGGGTTTTAGTTTCACCCTTAAGATCATGGGGTAAGACATGAATCCCTCTTCTTCACCACCACAGCTCAAGATAAATAGGGTAGACTACACTCTTTATGTTAACAGTCAAGGAGAAAGAAAAAACTGAATTTAAAATCAGGGGTTGGAGCTAGAAACTTCAACCCCAAAACCTTATTGTTATGAATCCACAGCACCATTACAGATATGATGTGGCCCTAAGTGAGAAAGGAAGTTATCTGAAATTAATAAGACAATTTTGAATGATCTGTACTAGTGTTTTTTGGGATTCTTTTAAAGGGTAGGAGGATTAATCTTTTGATTGCTATACAACACATATCAGTTTGTCAGTTTATAACAGCAAGAAATAATGCAAATCTGAAATAAGTTATTGGAGAGATAAATATTTCTACTAACAATTTATAGAATTCACACAAATATAAGTTTTAATTCAAGTAAAAAAAGAAAAAAAAAATTACTCCATAAATGTCCTGCTATTTTAATAGCATTCATATTTCTAAATTTCAATTAAAGATTGATTTACTGAACTTAATTCATCAATTTCCTCAACCCCAAATTTAAATTTTTTTAAGATTCTTTTCTCACTGTAAATTTAATACTGCAAGGTGTAAAAATAGCAGTAGTGGTGATAGTACTATTACCAGAATAATATATTCAAAATGTAAATAATTATTGCTTCATCTTTAATAGAAAGGAATTGTATATAACTATAAATTTTATATTACTGACAATAACAGTTTAAAGGGGGGGGATCAATGAAAAACTAAAATTGGGTCTTTAAAAAAAATTAATTGAAAATCAATTGTTCAGCAGAAATTGTGAATGAATATTTCAATATGAGGTTCAGTTTATTTATTTTCATAAAAAGCCTTTTCTTTTCCTTCACCACAAATCAGATTTATTTAAACAACACTTTATGCAAATCTCATGAATGTTCTTTTACCACCTTTTTTAAGTCAACAGAAAAATTTATTTTAAATTGTAATTGATTGGAAAAACAAATCCATTCATGACAAGGTGCTAATGGTTATTGAGCTAGATTAACAGACCCTTACTACTAGAGAATTAAAATCTCAATAAGAAGCCCATAGTTCTGGCTTTTGTCGTCATCACAACAAAATTAAGCTTTGTAACTAACTCATCAAAACAATTTTTCAAAACTTTTCTGAACTTAAAAATAGTAGACAATGACAAGTTCAATCTTCACTTGATATTCTTTACTTCTAGCTTTTTATGCTAAGCTAAACCAATGACTAAATTCCTGTTCCTATCAATGACTTAAGCAGTAACCAAAAAAAGTTTAAACCGAGGGTATTCTTTCACTAAACAAATTCAAAATACTATTTGATATTTACTACTCTAAGTAGTGACATATGTTTATTGATTTGGTGAAATGTATCCAATGTGACAAATCAAACATTACTTTAAACAAAAGATATAAAAGATACAGAAAAAAAAAGAAAGAAAAAAGCCAAATATTTTTCTTTACATATTATTCAATGTTATTCAACTCTTGACTAAATTATTAGTATTAAGTTGCAAGAAAATTAGAAGTGATAGTAAAAAGGAAAAAAAAAAAAAAGAGTTTTTTTTTTTTTTGTTATTTTTACATTCAAAAAATTTGAATTTAAAAAACATTAAATTTTTTTGTTATTCTAAATATTATCTAATTTACAAGACAGAAGAAAAATAAAATTTCCTAATCAAATAAAAGTATGATTTTTATCATCAGAAAATATTTTTCATCTAAAGAATATTGTCTGATTTTCTAGGAGATTTCAACAGCTCATCAAAGAAAAAAAAAAGAATTAACTAAGTTTTTGAAACTTGCAAGCAAAAATGAAATTAAAAAATAAACTAACATTTAGGTTAATAGATTTTATATAATTAGACATTTTTTTTTCAAAAAAAATAAAATAAAAAATAAAATTATCATTTTATATAAAAATTCAACTAATAACTGTGACAGGCTTCAGACTTAATGATTCACTCGTGTGTGTGTGTGCGCGTGTGTGTGTGTGTGTATATATTCTTTAGTTCACAAACTAATCCAACTTTTTTTTCTTTTAAATACTCAAAAAAAGACTTAGTAGTTATTTTAGTGGAAAAAATTTAAGTTTCATGTTACTTCAATCCACTTGATTGGATAGTTAGTCCCACAAGACATTAAAATAGAATATTATTTCGACTGACCAATGGTGTACATGTAATAAGTTTTCCTCAAATGATTTGAGTTCCATTTTATAAACAGGGGGAGATAACTATTGTCATAATGAACAAATCCTAAGTTATCTACATGACTTCCTAAACCTCTAGGCACAGGGGAAAATAGACTAAAATAAAAACAAAAATAAACGAATAAAAATTTTAAAGGTTTGTGTTTATATTTTTAGTATGAACAATGATTACCAGGAGACTATAAATATTAATTTCATGACAATGTTTATTAACTTTTAAATCCTCACAAGAAACAGTGAATAGCTTAAAATCAAAAGGGCAGGTTTTCAACTAATTAAGAAAATTCTATAAAAAGCTTAAAAACAAACATGTACAAATTTAGAAAAAAAAAATTACATCATAATAATTCAAATTTTGTAAGCTATCTTAACACATTACATCAAGATTTTTATTAGAATTGTGTTAAAAATGTTCTCAGAGAATAAGGCAAATTTCAATGCAATTTGCATCTGAATAAAAAGTAGTGTCACAGCATTTGTGCTCATCCCAAACGGTATCATTTCTCAAGGGGAAAAACTATTAAGCGCTACTTATCTCCCTTCCATTTTTGCAATTATAATCTACTAACTACCCACATTACATGTGGGCTGCAAAATGAAAATTGTTAAAAATAAAGGATGTAGTAGTATTTTTATTAGAATTTAAAGATCAATCATATTTAAAAGACTATTTGTTTTTATTGTTTATTCATCACAGGTAATGATTTGTTTACCGAGAAAGATATACAGAAGACAAATACTTAACTTGATTATTTTTCCACACTTGACAATTTATTTTTAATTGAATTTCAAAGAATAAAGTTAGCTGTTCATCAATATCAAATGGATTCCCTCTGAGAGAGAGAGAGAGAGAGATCTATCCATCCCACTTGGAGAAAAAAAAAAGTCTGTATTAAATCTAATAAAGTTTAAAACCTTTCTAGGCATGATTCTCACAATTCCCAAAAGTTTGGTTGTAAGGAGGTCAAAAATGGCAGAGCCATAAAAGTGAAGACAGACAGACATTTAGCAAATTTTAAGAAATTCTACAGATAGGATGCAACTTAACAGGAGTGAAGCTTACAGGACCATTTGAGTTGCTTTTTACATTTGTAATGAATAAAAATTCAAAAATCAAATACAAATCACAAATCCTTTAGATTTGTTAGATTCCACTTTTAGGAGAGGAAGAAAAAAATAATCACAAATGACTTGATGCTTAAATTTTTTTATTTTTAAATGTTGAAAAAATAAGTTTGGCACAAGTTCATGTCTCCTTCAAAACAGCAACTGTGAATTAAATTCCTTAATATTTTACAAGATGAACTTTCTAGCAACTGTACTATGGCAAGTATATACCAAAAAATGTATTTAACCCAACCAATGAAAGACTTGACTTATTTTTTTAATGCTTGGAATATTTGACCTCTGTCACACAAATTAATGTTTAAGTGTATTAAAAGATTCATTTAATCTGTCAATGTTATTTCAGTTGGGAAGAAATTATGAAAACTGTTCTTTCATATCAAGCATGGTCAGGCACACCTTGAGTGGAAAACTTGAGAGTATAAAAGTAAATGACTGGCCATTTGTTGAGAAGATGCTGACAGTTAAGTAGCAAATAATCTATTGAAAGACAAGTGACCCTATCTAATACAAATGAAGAGTTACCTTTGAAGGGTAATTTAACATCTAGACATTTGCAGTTTATACATATAGATTTTTAGACACATTTCATTAAATAGTTTATTCATGGTTTTCTGGGATGGGGGGGTAAGAACTATTTTTCTTGCTAGTGATCAAGATGTATAAAAATTGTTTAAAGCTTTTTATAATTCTAGTTAATGTACTTCCAGCTTTTATTAGTCAAACAATTTTTATAGTCTTGAGTTATATTTTCAGCCCCTAACTCATCAATAGGAAAAACTGATTAAACAATGTTTGCAAAATTTTTTTACTAGCATATGTTGTCACATGTATGTGCAGTTTGAGATCTGGAGCAGAGGATGATGTCAGATTTCTAGGTGGAAGGAATTTTGTAGTTCAAATAAGTAATGAAGCGGATAGGGGGGGATCAAAAGCAAAATAGAAATCAATTTAAATTTGTGAAATATGCTGTTTGGATTGAACTCTAAAATAACCAAGTAAGATTGAGTAAAATTCAGCTTAATAGAAATTCAACCCTTCCACTTGTCTGCCAATTCTGTTCTAGAGTAGTATTTACTCAATATCAGATTTAAAGAAAAACTTTATCACCTTTAAATGAAATATTTTGTGAAAATAAGGAGGGAGTATCATTGTTTTAGTAAAAAGATAATTAGGAGGGGTTATGGAAAATGTAGAGAAAATAAGAATTGTTTTGTTAAACAAATAATAGTGAATAGGTTTGAGGTATGCTGATATCGGTCGCGGACGGATGACCACTTAAGAGGTTCCATACTCAGTTATCAATGTTTATTCTATTTTAGGCAGAGAAAATAGAGATGATAAATCCTTGTTTAGTTAAGATAATAATTTTGAAATAATATAAGGGGTCTGGAAATGAACGAAAGCAGTGGAAAGTGAAAAGACTGGGATCCTATTCTAATCAGGCTCACACTTGAGAAATGTCTTTATTCAGTCGCTTACTAACCAGACTTAAAGGAAAGTGATCCTCTGTTGGTAAGAAATTGAAAATCATCCACTGTTCCAAACTACAAACAACTCATTAAAGAAATAAGTTTGTTTATATAAACATGTAAATTTCTATCATTGACTTCATCTGTCTGCCTTTTCAATCCTACATAAATTGGTTGGAAAACAACTAACTTGCAGATCAAAATTGTAAGATTTGGTCAGCAAATATACAACACTGAGAGAGAGACATTTTAGGGTTGTGCCAAAGGATAGAACCACCTTCTGGGCTACATCCCATTGGTGCAATAGCGATGTCTTGTGAATCCCTACAGTTGGTGAGAGGGCGAGCCATGTCACATTTCTTCAAAGTATTTACCAAAATATCTAAAAGAGAACTCTGTGTGTGTGTGTGTGTGTGTGTGTGTGTTATACAAACACTGAAGTCTCTATAGAGCCCTTGGAACATTCTGCACTCAATCCTTCAAAAACATTTTGGGTACCATGTAGAGAGATACAATGAAGGACTTACTTGCTTCATGAATATTAAGGTACTCTTTATCCAATGTCAGCCACATCAGGATGCTTGAATCTTGCCTCCTTTGTTAGAACCTGTACAGCAAGTTATCTATTGGCTAATCATTACAAGGCAGATTTGGGAAAGGCGTGAATTTGTCTGTTAATAGCTATTGATAAATAGTAGGGCTGACTGGGTTCTATAGCTTTGGTTAAACAACTAGTACAGGAGAAAGAAAATTGAATTCAGTTGTACTTTACTTAGAAATTGATTTTATGTCACATCTTGCCCAAGGTGGAGGAGCTGTGTGTGTGTGTGTGTATATATATATATATATATATATATGTGTGTGTGTGTGCGCGCTTATACAACCTATAATAAAACAGACCAAATAACTGGGCTCTTCATTTGACTGTTTTATGAAAAATTTGGAGAGCTAAGTTTAAATTGAATATTGTTTTCTTCATAAAATATCTTTATTTTGTAATTTTATTGGTACCATTGGAAGAGAATGATGATCACATCTGAAAACCACTGTTAATATTAAGAAACAAAATATAGATTTTTAAATTGCATCATGAAAAATATCATATATTCAAGTCAGCTGATTTCCAAACTTTTGGAGATTATTATTTGGAAATTAGGACAAGTGTGTTTAACATGATTTTTCTGATCTCGTACAATTCTTGGTGATAGAAAATTATAAACATTATTGCAAGAGAGTTTTTATTTTTACAAATCAAAAGGTCTTTCTCAAAACAGACAAGCATGTAGAATTATAGACGTTTTTTTTTTCTAAACAAAGGACTCA
This sequence comes from Sepioteuthis lessoniana, assembly GCA_963585895.1. Classification (NCBI taxonomy): domain Eukaryota; kingdom Metazoa; phylum Mollusca; class Cephalopoda; order Myopsida; family Loliginidae; genus Sepioteuthis; species Sepioteuthis lessoniana. The sequence goes on from OY757939.1 coordinate 9,243,506, forward strand.
TTTACCAATATCAAAATATATAGTGAAATATCATTCTTCCTCCTATTCAGAGATTTAACAAAATCTTTCTTCCTCTTCCTCACCCCTATTTCAACAAAGGATTTGAAATATATAACAATGAAAAAAATATAATTGACTTTCTAATTGATGTAATTCCAATATACTTGCAAAATCCAAATCACCTAGATTGTACAAAAATTTAAGACAACAAATCTTTCTACTTTTTAAATTACAGAAAGTTTGAACAAAGTACCCGTTTCACAGTGCCCCAATCTACTCTGGCTTCATGATAAACAAAGTAACAAAAACCAGCAAAAAATAATAATTGGCATAGAATGTTTTCTTTTTCTCCTAAAGAATTTTAGAGATTTTTTTTCTCTATGAGAATCTGTTTGCCAAATGGATCAATAATAAAGCAGCAGCAGCAGACATACTCAGAAATATGTGGGGGTGGAATAAACGCCAACAAATTAAAAAGTGCACTTAAAATTTGAATTCTCATATGGATTTGCTTTTTAGAGTTGTTCAAGAGATTAACAATCAGACGATGATAATATACAAAGACATAAAAAGAGAGAACAAAGATGTTTTAGCTTTGGTTTATTTAAATGGTATATCAACCCCTTGTGGGTTATTTCAGGCTGAAATTTCATTCATTTCTAGATGTTAAATTATAATCATATTTTTAACATTCAATGACACGTTTTGTTTTTTTTTGTTCATAATTGTTGCGTTCTGGTTAATGAACGCAGGTAGTAGTAGTAATAAAAAGACAAACCACGAGATACGAGGAAAAAGAGTTATATTTACAGGAACAAGTATTTATAAGAGAGAGAGAGAGAGACTGTTAGTAATAAGAACATAGGATTATTGATAGAGTAAGGATATACTTCAACAATAGGAACGGCTCTTCTGGTCTGACTCGTAGACTGATCTGGACCTCTTGGTATTAGAGCTACTGCCATATATGGTAGATGGCCTAGCTCATTATGCTGAAAAGGTAGGTGATACCCAACAATAATTCACTTTTTATTCAGCTTTAATGATAAATTTATTTGGCAGTTTCAAGTATTTTTATCTCAATAATTTATACACAATTATTTCAAATATCCATATTTACCAACCCCTTCCGTTCGGGCAGGGTATGACACAAGGTCAATTTTTGAATGGAGTTTAACAAGTTTGAATTCAGAGTTTTCCTTCTCCTAGACTAGTTGCCTAAGCAAGGCTGAAGAACCAAGTCTGTCCTACTATTTACCCATAGCTGGAGGGAGAATAATTAGATTCATGCCTTTCCCAAGGGTATTAGTGCTATGTGAAATGCAATCAGTCTTGTCCAGGATTTGAACTAGTGTCACCGTGTCCATTTCCTACGACAATAACCATTACGCCATGGGCACCTCCATGGTTTCAAATATCTATTCCTATTTAATAACAATAGTTTGCACAGTTATATAGTAACAAGTAATCCAAATCAATACTAATTTCCAAACAGATCTATTTAACCCTTAGATGGGACCCTAACAGGTATTACCAATCCAAGTTGACCTGGGAGTAATAGTAATACAGGGGTACTCCACATTTCCCATGTACCAGGACTGCAGTCTCACCACCACATACAGATTAATGTCATACATATTTTTGTTTTATTTTTAACTGATTTACAAAGAATCACTTCCCAAAATAATGTGCTGTCTATATTAACCAAATTATACAGTCAAAGAAATAAAGACTATCCATCAGGAAAAAAACAAAAGAAAAGTCCAAATAATATGCCAGGCCTCTAATATTTATTACAAGCATTCTATAATAAATCCAAATAGTTTTAAACTATTACCAATTTCTGTAAGAATCTGATGTCTATACCTAAATCCACAAAGAAAAAGAAAAAAAAAAAATAGGAAAAGGAAAAAAAAAAGGAGATCCAAGGGGAAAAAGCTAGATGTATGAAAAACTGATAATCCAAGTAATTTTATGAAATAATTCACATCTAAAAAAATCTCATTCATCAAAATAAGAATGAATGGGGCAGATGATAAGGTAAAAAAAAATTTAAAAAAAAAAAAAATTTACAAAAATAGCCAATCGGATGACTTACCAGGATCTGAAGTGTAGACAATATTGAAGAGTTTAAACAGTGCAACTTGAGCTGCTGCTGCCTTGGCCAATTTCTTACTACGGCCAGCACCCTGAACATTATCATCATTGATTTTTACAGACATCACAAAATTTCTGTCATGTGGAGGGCCTGATTCAGAAACCAATTCATAGACCAAGGGCTCGGGCAGCAGTTCATTAAGGTACATAACAGGATTTTTGGTTGTAATTGTGGGCTTTGGCTCCTTGTTTTGATCAGCATTGTCAATCTTAATCTTAGGATCCTCGGAAGAATTACCTACAAGGATAAGACAAAAGAAACACTAAGTTCTTTCATTAACTAACAAGAAAGAAAAACGTAACAATATACAAAATCGATTGTGAAGTTCACGATAGTACAAGGACAACTGATAGATTTGAATTTTAGCTGCTCCGTTAAAGTAATCTTAATCACAAAGAGACAACAATCAACTGACAAAAATGGCAGTATTGAAAGAATACTGTTATGTCTAATTAAATGCTGCTGGGTGTTCCTGACCCCAAGGTCATTCTCTAAAGAAGACTTTATTGGAAACACTACTGCAGATACATTTTTTTAATAGTGTGTGCTTATTATGCAAACACACCAGGGTTACCCACATAGCAAATGTCATCCTAGAAAAGGGCCCCCCCAAAACGATAAGTCTCCATTTGGTACTGAACTATATGTCACCTAGGGCTCATAGCCACTCCATAAATTTAGTTCAAGGCTCTATTTTCAGGATAAAGGATGAAAAGAGGAAAAAAGAGACACCAAGAAAAACAGAAAAAAAATATGAAGCAACCATAAGCTCTAATCTCAACAGCCACTCACCTGATGGGATTTTAGAAGCACTAAAGAACAAAATTAAAAAGTTACCTTCAACTTGAAATAAATCAAAATATCAGTATTTTAAGACAGAAATAAAAAAGACCAAATAAAGCATTAAAAATATAATCCATGGCGTTTGTTTCTAATTAAACCACAGAATTTCCATTAGTTTAACGGATTTTTTTTTTGACAGAATTTGTTATCAACATGCATGTTATTAGTAAATGAAAGTTTTAATTTTGAAAAATAATAATCCTACCCACAATATCACAGGTGTCATAAATGGCAAAGAATAATTTATTTCTTAACCCTTTTGGTGCGGTACATTTGACAACAAATCTAACAGCTGAAATGCACTATAAAATAAAAAAATGAGGTTTTGCAATTACAATACACTATTAGCATGTTGTGGAGGTGATATTTCACAAGTGAGTTTATAAGAGATTTTTTTTTTTTTTTTTTAAATTTACACATACTTTTTTTTAAAAAAATTTTAAAAGGTCTTACTAAAGTTTTGTTTTTTTAGTTTTAGAGCTGAGGTATATCAAACAAGAAGCACTTTTAGGGGATATATTGCACAAGATGCAAAATTTTTAACAAAATGCATCTTGTCCTTACATGTTAAATATTTATGTGCAACTAGAATTGCTCTCTGTATCAAGAGTTAATATGAAATACATTCTACTCAAATATTGGATTGTACTCTGATTGTACTTTAACACACACCCTACTTCAAATTTACAAGGCCAAGAAATTACAATACCCAGAAAGGAGTGCTAGTTATAAACAAGCAAAAACTTAAATAACTGAATGAATAACCAAGTACCATACCTAGACTTTTAGTCTAAAGAAAAGACTATTTCTATTCAGAGATATTTAATAAAGAGATCCACAAAACAAAACTTGTTACAGACACATACGTTAAGGTGACAACATCCCCACCACCAAGTGATAAACAAGTTATTAATATAATTTATATCACTGGGAGGATTTTAAATAAATATAATCACTAATGATTTCGACCTAATATTTATTTCAACAAGTTTCAACACTCAATTTGTACAGTCTGCTACACTTTATTATAAAATAATGGTCCAATTGGGGGACAGGAGTCATTTCCAATCCATAATCCTGAGTTAAAGAATTGAAAAAGAATTGTTCCAAAGACTTGAAATGAAGATTCTTTGAAATGATTGGTAAAGCACAAGAAACATTATAAATTGATAAAAAGAACACATCAATCTGCTTGAATTCCTTTTGGTCGCACTCACCAACCCATTTTGAAAATTATCATAAATTGAATTTTTTTTTTTTTTTTATTGATTAAGTGTTTATATTTAAAGTAAGGCAGTCATTTTTGATTTATAATCCAATTTAACTGAATAGAAAATGCATTACCCCAAAGAATAGCAAAGGAAATTCTTAAAAGGCTATTCAATCCCATAGGGCTTTGTTTTTGTGGCAAACTGTCTTAGAACCAATCTGGTGATTGAGTAATTGTTAAGGGCCTAGGATATCAGATGTTTCAATTGCAATAGGTACAAGACAAATCTGTCCAAAAGTGACCAAACTTGTTTTTAATCCTCAGCCTGTCTGGTGATAAAATATATCATACCTTGAATAAAGTTATAGGCAATAGCCAGGAATTAATATAAATGTAACTGATTGTATTCTAAGGCTTTCAAATAAAATGAAAATACTGTAATAATTTCAACCACCTCCTGCGAGATAAATCGAAAGTCCTTTTTATTTCTTTATATATATATATCTTTTGATTTAATAATTTTTAATCCCTGACCCTTTATTATGCTGATTAATAGTAACAAAAGAATTACTTTGAATTGCAAAGTCTTCAACTTTTATCTTTTACATGTTTTTAATAAAAAAAAATTAAAAAAAAAAAAAAAAAAAAAAAAAAAAAATGCGATTACGGTCCAAGATCTTAACATTTTATTCTAGAGTGGTCTTAATGACCGTTTCAGAAAAAATTAAATATAAATCTAAAATATAACAACTGGTGCTGTTCTGTATTCTGTTCCAAAATTCATTGTTACTAATTTGCATAAAAGCAATTAACACATGCATTTGTATACCTTACATCATCAGATTGAGAAAATGATTGTTTGGGATTGTGTCTTAAACTCCACGCTTGTTGAAATATTGCTGCTTCCTTGGATGACAGCTTTCTCTTCCTCCATTGAAAGTCATTCCTGTTAGGAATTTAGTTTAAAAAGTGGAATAAAAAAAAATCTGAATGCTTTATTAGTTTCAAATAATGTAACTAAATCCTGATTCACTGACAACATTAAAAAAAAAAAAAAAAAAAAAAAAAAAAAAAAAAAAATTAATAATCATACAATGCTTCAGTCTGAAAATAAATTTAATGTCAATATTAGAAAATATATTTAATCTTAAATTATAATCACTTGTCCAATTTTTTGCATTATTTTGTCTTCTCCAGTCAGCGCCTCTCTCTCTCTCGTTACTGACACCCTGGTTCTCTCTCAGCTAATAATCAGTAAAGAGAGTCTTAGTCAGATTTGTGCCCGCATGTTTGAATAGCCACCTTTTTTAGTATATCTGGCAGATGGACAACTCACTAATAACTAACTTATGAAATAAAAAAATTACTCTATAATTGAGGAGTCATCAATATGAAAATTTTTCTATAAAAATCTGTTTTTGTTGATCACAATATTTCAGACCAACATTACACTCAAGAACCGCTGGAGAATGTATCAACAAAAACATTGTATTAAAAAAAAAAAAAAAAAAAAAAAAAATAATTCAACTGTTGTAATAATTCTATTTAAATAGTTAAAGCTTAAAAGAAAAAAAAATTCCTCACCCCCTTATAATGCTCTAAACTAGTGGATGGCCAACCCATAAAGTGGCTTATTATATAATTAGATATGGCATATCACATCCCAGATATTTTTACTAATTAATTTACAACTACCATCTTATGTTTATTCATGTGTATATTTGGACTGGGTAAAGTTTAGTATCTGGTCTTCACCCATGTTGTTGTCAAAGATATGACTAAATTGTCCATGATGATATCGGTGTTTCTATTTAGGAAGGAGCTAAGAATTCTCATAAGCATTTCACATATCTCCATTATATCAAAAAATTTGGGTGATTAAACTAGAATATTAAAAACAATTTAAAAACTGTAAAAAAAAAAAAAAAAAAAAAAAAAAAAAAAAAAAGGTAAAATTAAAAAACATTAGAATTAGATATAAAAAATATTTTTTAAATTCAAATTGAAAAATAAAATGACTACATTTTTAAAATAGTTCAAAAAAAAAAAAAAAAAAAAAAAAAAAAAATACATAAAAATAAAACATCTAAAAAGATTTTTTTTTAAATCACATATAAAATGACAATTCCACAAAATTATTCAGTTACATATCTAAGTAAAAATTGCTTTATTCTCAAAGCATTTTAAGTGCATTGCCTTAATAAAACTTTTTTTAAAAATAAAAATCTATCTATGATATGCCATTTTTACCAAGTCAAGATTACATATAATACATAATGAAAATTTTATAGAAAGACAGTAAGGGGGAAAAAAACATGCAAAAGCCTTTTTTTTTTCTTTCTCCCATCAAAATCACAAAAGGAACAAAAAGCAAATAGTAATGAAAGTTTGAATATAAGCCCTTAAATTAAAATCAATACAACTCATCATCAAAACCAATAAAGCAATTTAGTCAGTGGATGGAAGAAACCACAATTCTGAGAGCAAAAAGTGTTTCCATGATATTCAAAAGCTTCATGAAGCCAAAATGAAAACATTTGACAACGGACAGCTTGGTGGGTGGGTGGGGGGTAATCAGTACAAATATTGAATCTTCAGGTTTAAAATTTAATCAGTTACAAGTAAATGCAAGAGATTAAATAAAAGAAAGAGGGAAAAAAATACCTCAAATACGCTGCTCAAGTTAGCACTAATCCTAGATGTTTTTTTTAATACATGAAAAAAAAAAATTGACTAATTTGGATGCAACATAAGTCAATGGGATTTTGGGGTTTTTTTGTTGGGATGGTCATAACACAGCTAACATGTTTTAGCTTTCCTTATTCCTAATCTGATGAAAGCCTGCTTAAATTTATGATAGACAAATGAGACAATTCAAGTATAGGATGACGCATTACAAAATTTGACATTATCCATAACAGCAAAAAATATATCCCCAAACATAGCAAAACTGCAGTGTTAGTAAACTTCTTATATTTGTGTGTATATATATATATATATATACACACACACACACACACAACAGCATATAAAATTATTAGAGAAATGCTTTGAGAATAAAGTAATTTCCAGTTCAATTTGCAACTGAATGATAATTTGAAGTGTCTATTTACATTAAATATTATTTTTATTCAAATTCTCAATGTCTTACTCTTTTCTAAATAGAAGTATTAATATCATTATGGATCACTGAGAGAGAGAGCTCTATTCTATCAGCAACTTTTGTTTAAGTCCTGACAATTGATATTTTCTCCTTTTCAATATAAAGTGTGCTAAAGTAAATTTTATGTTAATTGAACTAGTTAGGCACCATAAGTGGTGTCATGGTTAGCAAAATGGATTTGTAGACCATTGTTAATGAGTTCAATCCTCACTGAGTGCCTAATACTTCTGAACTTTAGGGAGGTGCACTTAGCATAACAGTTATCATTGTAAGAAATGGAACTGGCAACCCAAGTTCAAACCCTGAACAAGGCTGTTTGCAATTCGCTTTGTGCTAATGCTCTTGGGAAAGACATGAATCCTCCTCTTCTCCACTCACCAGCTATGGGTAAATAGGACAGACTGAGTTCTCTAGCCTTAACAAAGCAACCAGTCTAGGAGAAAGAAAACTGAATCATACTAGCTTTATTCCAATAATGCCAATGTGTGTATACTCAAACTGCCATCACTCCAGTTGTGTATGGTGTACGTAATTTTGGTCTGAAATCAGAATTACATCGGCCATAAATGAAACATTAAAATCATACACATTAGATTTTATATTCATATAAATTCACAATCTATTGTTCTATGATGTAATTGCACAGATAAACAATGTATTATGGTTGTCTGACTGGCCAGCTGTGTGCTGTGACATTCTGGTTAGCATTTAGTCAGTGCATCTGCTGTTGAAAACAACTAGTGATATAGTGTTAATATAATACTTAATTTGTATTACAGTTTTATAAGTCTCTCACAATCTGTGTCAATTTGTTAAATATGTTCACCAAATATGAGTTTAAGTTGAAAATGTTTGTGGCAGTCTGTTGGTGTCACAGTAAATGGTGTGTATCAATTGTTAGGAGAACTATTCCACTGGTTGACCACTCAGTGGTAAAGGTTTGAATTTTAACCCTTTTGTATAATTCAACCCCAAGTTTTGTAGTGGTTTTTGTTTTTTTTCCAGGCTTAAAAAGGTCACCTTGTTGACTGCAATTTCTGTAGGTATTTTCTTTCTTCTGTTCAAATTTATTTTTCACTAGAGAGAAGTTAGAATTTACAGTTCTTAAATATTTTCAATGAAACACCACTGTCTTTTTTTTTTTTTTTTTTAATCTTTAATCAGTTAGTTTTGTGAATTAGTAATTAGTCCCTATAGTTTTGTTTGACACAAGGCAAATGGATAAAAACAGTAGTGAGGATAGAAGATTTGTGACTTTCTAAGTTCAGTTTATTGATCTTATATCACATCCTGCACATGGCAGAGAGACTGAGTAAATATATACTTTTGGCCTTATGCCATAACTTAGTAAATAACAAAAAATTGTAATATTTTGTGGTAAATTTTTTCTTCCATTAGAAAAATTTAGTTTTATTAGAGCATAAAGTAAATGGATTTTGTATTTATAGAAATGCTGAAACTTTGCCAACCAGTTTCAAATGCAATTGGCACGAACATACATTGTTTACACTTGATCTCTAATGGAAAATGTTTCATAGCTGAAACCAAATGGCATATTATTTTCTTCATTTTGCTTTTCACACCAGAAACAGCAGTTTATAGTGCAGAAAGGGAAAAAAAAACAGAGGAAGATAAGAATAGACACCTTGTCTACATATCACCAGATTCAAAATGTGTTTGAAATAAAAAATACAATCATAATGTATCATGATTCTCTAACAACTGCAAAAATTAATTTCGTGACAATGGATCTAATTATAACAGCGAGGGATTTTATCTGGGGAATGCATCTATGTTTTATAAATCCCACCTATGATTTAGTAGGTTCTATAAACAGCTAGTTTATATATAAGATTCTGTACAGATTAACGAGTATAAAAAAGACAAAGTTGGAACCCTTCAAGTCCACTGCAATAACCACTGAACAAACATACAAGTACAATTCTGTTATATCACATAATTCTACTTTTTTCACATATGCATACAATGTAACACTATGTATGTGATCCGCCAAGCAGACGATCCCTTTGTCTGTTTAGGCGCGAAACCAGACAAAGGATTTGGACCCGAAATCTCGACGTGACCAGAAGTAGAAAGGGAACGCCAGTCAGAGGGTTGGACAAAGGAACTGAGAAGGAGTTGGCGAAGGGTGACGCGAGTGGCCAGTCAACAGTGGACAGCAGAGAGACCAGTTGGCATGAGATAGGGTCCAGAGCAGTGAGGGAAGACCGATCAAGATTAGGTTGGCATTCCTAGTAGCTTTGTAGAAATTTCGCTAGAAATCCACGCTAGCGTTAGTCACATAGGGAATGCAATGTTACATAACTTCTCTTCTTGCGCTTGAATTAACCCAAGCCTATTGTTCATTTGTTCTTTTTCTCCCGCTCCCTTGATTGTATTTCTTGTAGCTATGAAGAAATGTGTGATGCCCCTATCGGAACCACTAGTTGATCACCAGCTGTAAAGTGAAATGGTTTGAAGAAGTTGATGTGTCGGGGGGCCGAGGGGGTATCGTCACAACAAGACATTTTCTAAAAACTAAGTTTGTTTTTAAATTTGGAACAGTTAATATTTTGCCATTCCTATCCAACAGCTTCTGAGAGTTGATTTGCATCTTCAAATATCCATACAACCATTTTTTGCTGAATATGGACACAGACACAAACAATGGGATTTAAATTTTTTCACTGCCTTCTAAGAAATAACTTTTGAATTTTGAGAAGCAATCCTTTCTGCAAAATGTTCAGGTACTTTTCAACGCTTTGAGACTGATTCATAAAAACCAATATGCACCCCAAATCAGCCTTCACAGTTCTTGACACGCAATCTGAATTGAATCCTTTTTTAGGATCTACAAATGCAATGTGTAAGAACAATACTCACAATCTCAAATTATTACAAAATTTGATAAATTATAGTAAAACCTGGATGTGGTAAATATAGAAAATGCTTATTTATATATATATATATATATATATATATATATATATAAAAAAACGTTAAGATGATGCAAGTGCAAAATAGATCTAAAATTATTTTTAAATCTCAAAACCTAATGATTAATTCTAATAGATAATCAAGATTTTAATTCTAACAATTACTTTAATTTCAAGATTACTACTCTTGTCCAATAATAGTGGGTACATTTAGTTTATGAAAATTATATGCAAATGTAACAACTATCAGACAGAGGTAGTTTTTTTTTCTTTAAGGGGGGGGTCTTTCTTTCTTTGAGGGAGATATGAAAAGGAAGTCTATCATTGGATTTAAAAAAAAAAAAAAAAAAAAGGCTAAAATGAAGGGAAAAAAAATTTAAATTTGTTTTTTTTAACTTTAAACCCTCCATCACCACCAATATCTATAAAATTTAAATTTAGAACAGAATTTTCTTCAAAATTATCAATTGAAAAATCTTTAGATGAACTAGAGAAATGCATCAACTTTCAGTATCTTTAAAGAGAGTCAGGAAAACTTTGTGCTCATTACTTTTTCCTGATTTGTGATGTCACAAACTAATAAATAAATGAATAAAGAGGGAAAGGAACTAATCTTTTTAAGATATCAACCCCCCCAAAAATTACTCAAAACTACCAGTTAGGGTTACAAGTGCTTATTTTAGTTTTAAAAATAAAAGCTTCCTTTAATATGAAGAAATCCTCAATATCCGATTTCCTCATCATCTTAAGCAGAATTAAATGGTTTTTAGAAGAGAAACAAGATGAAAAAAAAAATTTGAGGACAAGAATCAATGAGAGATCAAAGAGATGCAAAAGTGAGAGGGAGACTGGTAAAAGAGAAAAGATTTTTTAAACCACACACACACACAAAAAAAAAAAAAAAAAAAAAAAAAAGGGGGCATTCAATTACAAAATCTTTAAAAAAATAAATAAAATATATAATCTAGTAACAACACCTGTCAGATCAGGTAACAACCTGACAGATGAGAGAGAGAGAGAGAGTGAGTGAGTGTGTGTATGTGAAGGCAATTAATTTGATAAATTTAAGAAAAGACAATGACAGATTTTAACTTTTACCAGCATAAAAAAAAGGAAGAAAAAAAAGAAAAAAATTCATTTGAATTTGATGTTCTAACTTGTGATTATCTTAAATCCTATTTGATTATTTTCAGATAAATTTAATGGAATCCAGTTTTTCAACTGGATTTCCAAAAGGTTTAAATCTCATAGTTCAATTTATCCAATGAAAGAAGTTGGGGAGGGAATACTTTTAAAGAGCAAATGAGTAATTCCGTATTTCATTCTCAGCCGAGATGACTTCATAAAATTTAAGATAATTGATTTTTTTTTTCTTCATTAGTCAGAAAATCAGTGGATATCTTAGCTCTTTAATGGATTATCAAACCTTTTTTATGTTTTATTCTTTTCACACAATTTTTCATTTTAGAGACCAAACCTGTTAGATATGGTATCCCATTATCTTTTAGGACAAGAAAAAAGTCTATCAACATTTTTTAGACTCAATAGCAACAATTTTGTGAGATCAATGGCAACAAAATAGATTGATATTTTAAATTATTTTTGAGCTAAAATTTTACAGCTGCTAAATAAGCAGAAACATTTTCTACCTGTTCATAAAAATTTTAGCAACATAAGTAAATATATATCGTGTGTACATTTGTTGTTTTTTTTTATCAGATATATAAAGTTGGCTATCATACTACCTCATCAGAGGGAAAGGATCAAAAGCAAAATTTAACCAACAATTTCTTCAAATAAAATAAATCAGATTAAGAGCTGACATGAGTTTACACACACACACTCTCTAAGTCCTCCAAGTGTACTTTAAAGTCTTTCTTTAATCTCTCAAGATGCTTTGTGTAAATATCCAAGTCATCATCATCATCAAAAATGGTCTTCATTTTCCAGCTGCCCTAAGTTAGAAAAGTACTGAAAAATTCTTCATAGCAATGACAACTTAAAAAGGCCTAAAAGTAATGTTTGGACTTGAATAATTGTTTTAAAATTATTACAAAGTGGAATCCATACCAATAAGAAACTATATAAGAAACCTGTACAAAATAGTCAAGTCATACAATGTGATAGACTTTCAAAAAAGCTTAACACTTCATAACAGCCACCTTTCTTCAGTATGTAACAGTAATTGGTTCACCATTTCATTATTTTCAGACAACTTCCCAAACAGCTACAAAAGAAGTGAAAACATCAATGTTTAAAACAGGACCACCATTATGTCATTGTACCAGGCAAACAGGTAAGCTTTAAAACAGAAAGGTGTTACAGTTTAGTCAATATTAGCAACAGATATTAGATAGGGTAGCCACTTAAACAGCTAAAGATCTTTACTAACAGAGGTTTCCCTCCAGACATATGGCTCAATTGTTAAAGCAATAACAGTATTATAACCTCTTCGAGTTAAGATTCAAACTTAGTTTACCATGTCCATTAACCCACAAGCACTTATATAAGTTGGCCGACCTTAATCGAGGGCAACCTAAAGGCTCCCTTTTCATTAGCTGTTACACAAACATATAGCGAAAAGCACTACTCTTTTCCCTAGATTTCTCCACTTACTCTTGATCCATACTTTACAATGCTGAGAGTTAAGCAAGGAGGCATTAAGTACTTTTTTTTTTTTTTTTTTTTTTTTTTTTTGAGTCTTTGGTATGACTCAAATTGGGACTGAACCTCGGTCTCCATGGCCATTGGCAAATACTAACCAATTATGCTAATGGGCCAGTATATCAATATATTTTTAATTGAATAGATCTACAAGTAGATTTATTTTTTAAGTTATTTATTTTTCTTCTACATGTTTTTTAAATGTATTCAGACTTTCATCAGGAAGTTTTTGTTTCATGGCAGTGGCCTCTGATTTATATAGTGACAACTGTTTTGATAAAGTTGTTCTTTTTAATTCCAAGATTTTTATTCCCAGGTTGCATTGTGTTAATTGTCCATAACAGATTCTTATCTCTGCAGGTGTTGTTTCTCTTTTCTTTTTACAAGAGTGTATTCTGTATCAGTGTGTTTAAAATATTTATTTTTTGTGTTTGATCGAATAATAAAGAATTTGTCTATACAATTTTATTAGGATACTTTCAGGTTTCTTGACAAGCATTTTGGTTTTAGGTTATTCTAAGATAAATTGCAACTATTCCGTTTAGTCTTGTGCCTATAGACAAAAAAAAAACAAAAAAAAAACAACACATTTATGCTCCAATTCCCCACTTGGCAAATTAAATCCTTGCGTTCCATGCTGCTTGTAGTGGTGGATAAATGCATATCCATATTACAATATTGTTTAAGTTAATAACTAAGGTAACATTGATTAAGAATATCTTTAATTTTTAAAAATTAAGCAAATAAATAAACTTTTCTGTTCAATTTAAAAATCTCGTTAACCTAGCTTCTTGACAAAAAAAAAAAAAATCTATGTGCATAGGTATAAACAATGAGTGAATCTTTATCTTCAACAAAATAATAAATATCTGTCACCTTAGAGTGGAAGAGTGATACTATATTATACTATATTTATAAATAAAGAGTGCTCAATATCAGTTACAGAGCATATGTACATTTAAGTTTGAACACAATGTAGGCACAGAGTCAATGATGTTTAGTAATGGCCTGTTTCTTGCCTATATGAGCATCAGACCAAAAGTTATAGCAGTAATTAAGGTGGCATTGACAGTGTCTTAATCTAAGTTTGAATAGCTTAGATGTGTGTGTGTGTGTGTGTGTGTGTGTGTGTAAAAAACTTGGTTCATATACACTCTTATAATTTATCTAAAACATAAAAATATGAATAAAATTGATTATAAACAAGAAAAAAATAAATAAATAAAGCAATTTTTAAGCAAGTAAAAATTTAAAAAAGTAATGCTGACAGAATAATGAATTTTAAAAATTGTGCAATCTACTACTCATCATAGAATCCTGAAAACCTAATATACGAGTTTTATGATTTGGATTTAATGCTAAAGTCATCTTTGATGAATAAGTAGTGATCTCATAACAAGGTATTATTTTAATATCATTTCCATTGCTTCTTATTCTGAAACAACACACTCCCAATTCTAATGAAAAAGAAAATCATTCTATCTTTCTGTATTCATACAACAAGGCAGTAATCATTACAAATTTAATTATTGAGTATCATTTAGTATAAATATTTTTCAAAAAGAAAAAAAAAAATTTTTTCTTTATCTGAAACTGACAAAATTCTCTGAAGTTAGTGTCAATTAAAAAGATAAAATAAAATTGCTATTAACTGACCAGCAGTTTAAAGAAGAACTAAGATAGGTGTTCAATATCTAAATAATAGCAAAAATATAATTCCCAAGTCAATAAATACAAACAGATTTATTCCAGCCATAGTTTCATTTCTTGTTGCAAACATCAAGTCATCACACACTACCCAACTGATGATAGGGACAATTTGTGACATTTGTAATGGAAAAAATTGTTTTAAGATAGATGAAGCACAAGGCCAGAAGTATGGGGCACTCAGTGAGAATCAAACTAATTGATTGTTAATCTTGGTTGTTAACTATTGCATCACATGAGGTGCCAGTGGCTGAAGAATAGATTTATCAAAATGGTAAGGTAAGTAAAGGAGGGAGGAGTCTTCCCCACCCTTATATTTAAGATGTTCCATTTACATCTTGCTTTTATCTGATTAACTATTACTTTATCTAGTCACACTAGTATGTTTACTTTCAGACTAATACACGTGAGAAAGGCATGAACTCTCATTCCCTCCACATCTATGAGTTAAATAGTATCACAACTGTTTTTCTACAAAGATGGCATTAAATGACCCATGAAGGTTGATATGTCATTAAACAAAGAAACTAAATCAAACTATTACTTTAGTTCTGATTTGCTGAACAATAAAGTGTCTTCCAACTTAACCTAGTTTAGACTTACTAATTATTATCAATAAAAAGGTATTAATTCACTCCAACAGCCCTGACCTCCTTCAGAATAAAATCAGTAGTTGGGAGGTAATCAAATAACATGTTTTTTTAAGAAAGTAAACATTACATATACCATAAGTAGGTAAAGATTACTAGACCAAGAACACAGAGTACAAAAAAGTACAAGTTTAAAACAAATTTAGATATATGAGGATCATTAAATAAGTTTCCGGATTTTTTTCGTAGGGGCACTTTTATTGATAGTACACACATAAAACTCTAGTCCCCTTTGAAGGAATCTCCTCCAGCTGCAATGCACTAGTACCATTCCAACAACTTCTGGAAGGCTACATGGAAGTCCTTTTGTGTGAGTGTGTCAATGACCTTCATCACAGCCTCTTTCATCTCAATTGTCTCATAATGACAGCCTCTCAGCTTAGGGAATAACCAAAAGTCACAAGGAGAAGGAACTCTCTATCTTGGTCAAATAGTCTGTGACAAGGATGGAGTTGTGGACTGGTGCATTGTCCTGCTGGAAATGCCACTGACCCGATTTGAAGACTGCAGGCCTCTTCTGACGGAATCTCTTCCTGAACTCCCTTAAAACCTCAACATAGTAACCCTAACCCTTTGGTCAATCAACTCTGGTGTATTGACTTCCTTACTCCTCCCACACCTCTCATCATCCCTCATCTTCCCACACCTCTCATCATCCTCTCATCATCCCTCATCAGTTTTTGAGTGGCATAAGAGATTCAAGGAAGGCAGGGAGTCTACCTGCCTTCCTTGAATCTCTTATGCCACTCAAAAACTGATCCTCGATTCATACAAGATGCTCCAAAAGCAGTCTGAAGCATTCCATACGTTTCTGTGGCATTTTTTCCAAATTTAAAACAGAAGTTTAGTGCATATTGTTTTTCTAAAGTGTCCTCCCATCCAGATTGCATTTTTGAAATTTACCAGCTGTGACAATCAGGTTTTAGTAGGGTGTATTCCAATTCCTGGTGTAGCTGTTCATTTGAAGCTGAAATCATAAAAATTGGTCAGTCATCTCAGAAGATGTATAGCAATAACATACTGAATTTTCAAGAGTCTACGACTATTTCAAATGCCTGAACAAAAGAAGTCTGGAAACTTATTAAATGCACCATGTATAATGAATTGTGAAACTTTTTTTGTTTATTTCTTTTTACTCATCTTTAAGCCCACCTGTCAGCAGGGTTCAGAATATACTGCATCCCCTGCAGAGGAATGAGACTCCCATAAAGAAAAGGTATGACACTAAACTGCATCTGGTGGTGAGGCTCCAGTTCCAGAACTCCAAAGATTACCCCTTCATTGCCATTACTCTCAGGTCCACTGAGTGAACAGTAGTATCTGTTAGGATTCCATTTATGGGTCAAATGGATCTGTTTGCAAATTATTTGTATTAGATAAGAATATGTTGTCATAACAGTGTACAAAAATTCAAACTACAAAAAATAAAATAAAAGTAAATATATAAATGTACACAATTCCCTAATTTCTAGGTATAAAATAATTCTGAAGGGTTGAAATGTTATTAAAAATCAATCCTCTTTAATCTGTTAGAATGAGAAAGTATTTATGATTCCAAGCCAAGGAATAAAGGTCCACTCCCAGGAACTTCAAAGTGTTGTAATATACCTATAGAAATCTAATATACTGACAAAATTAAATGATCATTTATATATTAGACATATTTTCTTATTTTGTATTTAACTCTTCAAAATAATTTGACCTGCATTTTTTCTGTTTTAAAATAATATCTATAATTAAAATGAATTGTAATTTAAAAAAAAAAAAAAAAAAAAAAGAGAAAGAAAATATTCCTAAACAATGATTAACAACACTCGATTTAAAAATAAAAGAAACTAATGCAATTCAGTATTATTAGCTCAATATTAGATAAAGTTCAATATCAGATTTTTTTTTCTTTTGCTTATAAAATTGAAAGGCAATAGAAACTAAGAAAAATAAAGTTGCAATTTTAGTAAGAAACTATTCAAATTTTTTTGACATCCAAGATCTTCAGATTAGAGATCCCTTGAGGACCTTTCAACTTTTGGCCAACTACAAGATTCCCTAAGAGCATAAAATATTACTCCAAAGGATAATGATAAACTCCCTAAGCTGTAAACATCTTTCATTCTTGGCATTTTAAGATCCTGTAATGTTTTCTTCAGACATCAGATAACTTTCACTGGCAAACCTTTTTTATGACGTCATTACCAAAAATAGAACCTTCAGTAAAAGAAAGTCATCTGTCTGAAAACTAATCTGATTCTCCTGCACACCTCTAACCACTATCTCAAGCAACCAATAGGTTTATGCACAAATACTGCCATCGACATGTGGAAGGAGTTCTGGCAATTAACAGCGTTCCCTAAAAGGGATGATAAAGAAAACTGTAAAAAGGTACAAAACACCTACAGTTTTTAAACAGGTAATGACAAAGCACAGGTAACAGAAACACACCTACAGTTTTAAACTAAGTAAAAAGAGTAATTATTTAACATTTTCTTGTTTGTTTATTGTTTGTTTTTTATTGTCTATAATGTAGAAGAAAGTCATTAACATTCCAGTAGCCCTGCTGGCAGGACTTATAATACATTGTATCCCTTGCAGAGAGGTAAGATGCCATTCCCAAAAAAGTGGGTGGGGGGTCTTGAGTATAACACTAAACTGCATCTGATAATGAAGTTTCAGTTCTGAGGAGTGTGAAGTACCTTTTAATTGCTATTACTCCCAGGTTCACACTGACCTCAAGTGATAGTAACTGTTAGGGCCCCATCTATGGATCAAATAAACGTTTTAAAATATTTTGTATTTGATAGGACCATGTACGAAAAAGAAAAATATTAAGAAACTATAGAAATGTAAATATGAATTTACAATGAATGTAATTCCTAACTTCCAGGCACAAAATAACCTTAGACAGGTTGTCATGCCATTAAAAATAATCAATAACCTCCCAAGTATTGAACCCTTTTAAGATAAAGACTGAAAAGAGGATGAGGCTAAAAACATGCCAACAACACTGAGTGTACTAAGCTAAGCACTGTCTGGCATAAGGCCACAAAAGTGAAGCACCAACTAAGGATTAAATCTATTAGCAATGATCTATTTGACATGGCATAATTATATAATTCATGGCATCAACTTATGAAGACACACAAATAAGAAACAAAAAAAATACCTAAAAAATGAATCAACAAAATGTCTTCATTCCTAAACTAGTGAATCATTCTTGTGTGAATGAAAATATCAAAGATGGATGACTAAATTTCTATACTTAAAACGACTCTAAAATTACAAAATTTGATGATTTCATTCTACCTAGGATTTTCTAATATCAGAATATCTAAATTTAATCTAATGCTAATATTGACAAATAATACAATATCATAAGGAAAGCCTTGGAATTCTTTTTTTTTCTCTCTCTTACTGATATCTGAAAAGAGAAGTAATCAAAATTTTTTTCTATTTAGTTGTTAAGGATTTATAAGATACAAAAACTTTAGAATTGTCTTGTGATCATTTTCATTCAAGTCTCCCTGGTATATTATTTTATATAATTCATTTTGAATTATAAGTTTGTTTGATCTTCCCTAAAATTCATGCTCTTGATTTTCAATGTATTACATTTAAATTGAATATAAAAACAAGTCTTGAATAAAATTTTTAAAATCTAAAAAATAAAAAAATTACCTAATTTCACTTTATATACTAATTTTATGTTTATTTTATTTTATTTGTAACCATTTGAACAATATTTACTTGTTTTAAAGACTTATTAGCATAATGGTTAGTGTTTACCAATGGTTGAGGAGACCAGAGTTCAATCCTAGGTAGAGTCATACCAAAGACTTAAAAATAAATTTTTAAAAATTACTTGATGCCTCTTGGCTTAATACTCATCACAAGTTATGGATCAAGAGTAAGTGGAGCCATCCAGGGAAAGGAGTAGCGTCCTCCCATACACCTCGGTGTAGTAGCCGTTCAAAAGAGAGCCTTCGGGTCACCCTCAATTATGGTCAGCCAAAAGCACTTGTGAGTCAATGGACATTAAAGTGTAAAGGGCCATTTGTGCTATCCCTGAAGTCAATATTTTGCATGCATACATTATTTTAACAGGA
The DNA here is from genome assembly GCA_963585895.1 of Sepioteuthis lessoniana. Lineage (NCBI taxonomy): Eukaryota > Metazoa > Mollusca > Cephalopoda > Myopsida > Loliginidae > Sepioteuthis > Sepioteuthis lessoniana. The sequence goes on from OY757939.1 coordinate 9,262,937, forward strand.
AACAAACAAACAAGACATTAATTTTTTTTTAAGCGTTGAAACAGAGATAGCAATATATTCTGCTAATTTTGTTCACACACCAAATCAGTCACTAAAATACAAGATTGAGATGAAGATTAAAAAAAAAAAAAAAAAAGAGGCAGTAGGGGACAGTAGAAGGTCAGCAAAATTGAAGTTTTTGACAAAATCTATAACACAAGCATGTTAAGTAATGTGTATGAATAAAACCGAGTCAGACACAAAAGCAATGTTTTATGTTGTGAGTTAAAGCCAGAATTAAATCCAAGCAAGACATGCATCATACACAGACAACAGACACTGTAAACCAGTGACGATTTCAGGTCTCTAAATGACGAGGTAGATATAATCAAATACTTAGATTAGTTGTTTTAAATTTACAATAGAATTAATACCAAGAAAGAGGTATGTTAATTGCACATGTGGAGGAAGCTGGGATATGTTCTGGGAGCCAAGAAAGTGGAAGGCTGAGGAAATTTGGGAACCACTATACAAACTATATTATGGAAAGTCAGTTATCAACAGGACTTTTGTAGTTGCTGTATCTCTCCCATATATGGGGTGGGGCAGAAATACCTCCCCTATTTTAAACTGTCACCCATGTGGTGCAGGGGAATTTAGGTAAGTCGCAATGGTAGCTCTATCTAGCTAATGGTCTGTTTTTCTGATATGATCACTTCAGATCATGACTGACTAGTGAATATTATGCCTTTACTGATAAAATACGTTTTTTTTAAGACTGGTGAATGTGTAATTGCGAGAGAGAGCTTCTGATCATTTCATGTAATGTTGGAATTATTCTGGCCTGGAAGGAATTTTCAACCCATAACTGTATCAATTTTCTATCAAGAACAGCATCATTCCAACATAACATGAAATGAGCAGGAAAATCTGTTTGGTGAATCTGAATTTGCTAGTCTTGAAAAAAAAGTTTCAACTGCAAACACACAGTGTGCACCAAACCAAGTTATGATTGTACTCAGTAGAGGAGATGGTAAGACATTAGCTAGACAGAGCTACCATTACCACTTGCTTAAGTTCACTTGCACCACATTGGCAAGAGCTTAAAATAGGATAGGCATTTCTACCACACTCTGTATAACCATAGTAGAGAATCAAAGTTTGACTTTTGTTTGATAAAGTCTATAACATGATATATAGACAAATTAAAAATGTTTAGCATGTGTCTATAGATGTAAATGACTTCTCCAGCTGGAAAACTGAAATCTTCAGTCATGAAAGGACTTTTTGTCAAAATGCACAAATCTGTCCACAATATCAAATCACAATAGTGATTTTTAATTTATTTAGCCAAGTAAGTTAATTTTATCTGCTTGTCAAAGTTAATTTTCTAAAACATCCAAGGACTAAAATGACCTCATCTCAGGTCACAAAGGATCACTTGTCTGAATGACAAGCAGACTTGTTGCTGCAGTAGTGCAAAGAAAAGGTGTTTGACCCTAAATACTTCAAAAGATAAAAACTAAATCTATAAATAAATAAAAAATAAAAATAAAAACTTTAAAATTACTACACTGTTTTTATTTGTATTTAGAGAGTTGTGAATAAAGTTGCCTTGACTTTAGGAAATATCAGTCACTCAAGAGAAGAATGTATCAAACTAAAAGTTACTAAACTTATCAACAACTATAGATCTCTTAAAAGTACCTGCAAATTTATTTAGAAGTGAAATTATCCTGTGGTTTTAGAGGAAAAATCTTTTTAAATAAAAACTTAATTACAATTCAAATTGCAACAAGACAAAAATGATTAGATTACAAGAATTATTCTCCTTTCATTCAGCCATCAAAACTGGTATTAAAAGTGTAGTATCTGTTCAACTTTCTCAGTAGTATTATGCTTTCTAGGTGGGGGAAATAGGAAAAGTAAGATAAGCCAGATTCTGAAGATTCCTACCTTTGGGCAACACCCACCCTAAACTCAAAAGTTCTTACTCCATCTATCCTTTTATGATTATAATATAGAAAACTACTAAAAGACATATTCCAATGGAGTTTTACATTTAAAGACTATTTCATTACTTACAATGAAACAATTAGAATCAAGAGAAAGATTTCAGCTGTTAAGAAATATTAGAGATTTAAAGAGAGTCATTGTTTGAGATAGGAGGGATAGCTACCTCTATATTGACAATAGAGGTCACAACATCATTACAATGGCAGCAGAAGAACTGACATAAAATACCAAAACCAGAGATAGAAATTATAAAATCTTTCTCCATTACAAAAAACAATGTTATCTGTTCAGAAGATAATTATTTCTCAAACCAACTAACCCTCTTAATTTTGCATAGTCTATCAGTTGCCCTAAAATAGGTGGATCAGAATTAAAATTCAATAACAGTAACATCATTTCAAATAAAACTAGTCTTATAGTATTAACACAGCAATAGGAGAAACATGTCTAAAATTTACACATAATACCTACTCTTGATATATTCCAACAGAGGGCTGATTCTAAATGAAAATGAACTATAAAGACAAATATAATAATAATAATATTAACCCTTCTGTGAACAGTGTTTTATTCTTAAATTTTTGCAGAGTAAGCATGTTATTTTTAGAAAATTTGCTAAATATAAAGTATGTTCAAACAAAATTCGGCTAAATATAAAGTATGTTCAAACAATTCAACAATTTCATCCGCAATTGTGTCATGATACAAAAGGATTGGAGAAAGAAAAGCACTTATTCAATATTTTGCAAAACAATATTTACATGATTCTACACTACAGTGGAGCCTACTAGAAATGTTCCTCCTATACATTAACATTTGAAATGTTCAATGAGCAGTCAATAGACAAATGCCTTACATTGAGCTATCTTGAGAGACTAAAATGTTGCTGCCTGTTTACAGTTAACAACAAAATTTCACTGTCTACTAAAAGATTCACAACTCAGATTTTTTGAACTCCAAATAAAAAATAATTTTTTTTTTTTAAACACTAAGAAAAAGTTAATAGAAAATCATATGCACATAAAAAAAAAAACTATCACCAATAGTGAAATACTAAAAGAAAAAAGTCCAATGAACTTTTTATTAGCTCCACAGAAAAAAAAAAATGTTAGTAAGGTAGAAAAAGCAACTATTTTATTCTATTCAATATCATGTTATTTTATGAAATTTTTAACATTTACATTTCGAACACAACTGCTAATAATTTTAAAGCTATAGCTGGTGTTAGAATTTTTTTAAAAACATATTCGATCACTACTTTCTATTTAATTAAGTTGACTGTATCTGAAGCCTTATAAACACCAAAAGAGCTATAAATAGAAAACTGCAATTTGGTACAAAAGACTATTTTTCAAACTATATTATCCTTATGTTATCATGAATTTATAGCTTAGCCAAAACTGACCTAATAAAAATGAAAAAAAAAAAATTTTTTTTAAATCAGGACAAATTATTGTAATTTTTTTTTTTTTTAATTTCTGGTCAATTTTCACAAGCTACTTCAGAAGTGACTGCACCAATGGTTTGGTTTCATGGCATATCACCCATTGTTGGTTATTAATGCCAAATCCTGTTTTTACATATATATCAAATATATATATGATTTGTAAAGTCATTTTGTAGATACATTTTTAAACGAGCCCAAGCTCATTTCTTTTGCCCTGTTAAATGGTTTTGAGTATTTCTATCCAATATTAATAATTCTATTTACTATTGATTATTTGTTTGCATGTAATTCAACAGTTTCAAGTATTGCGCTATGTAGCAATAACAATTTCACAATCATTTATTTGCACAAATTTAAATAAATATACATGATATGTAAGAGATTAGTTTGTTGGTAATTTCATCTTTAAAAGGAGTTAAAACTGAGTTGTTTGTACACTAGGATTGTTTTTGCTTCTACACAGTTAAATGGTTTCAATTATTGCGATCTAACACTAATAATTCTATTCAACATTACTCGTTTGTTTGCACAAACACACACACACACACACACACACACACACACACACACACACACACAGTTAAATCGTTTCAATTATTGCTATCTAACACTAATAATTCTATTCAACAATAATCGTTTGTTTATACACACACACACACACAGAGTTAAATTGTTCCAAGTATACCAACGTATCATTAACAATTCAATTAAACATCAGTCATTTGTTTACACACTTAAATGATCAAACAGTTGTATTTCAAATAATTCAATTTAGCATGCCATTTGTTTGTGCTCTTTATTATTTGACCCATAGATAGGACCCTATCAAGTGCTACCATTCCAGGCCAGAGTGGACCTGAGAGCAATGGCAAGTAAGGGATATTCTGCATTGCCCAAAGCTCCAGCATTACTGGAGCCTCACCATCAAGTTGTTTAGTGTCATATCCTGGACACTCATTGAGGGGGGGTACCCTTCTGCTGAGATGCAGTCAGTGTATTCTGAGGCCCCAACCAACTGAGCTAAATGAAATGCAGTTCACCCTTTCCAATTTAATCTTCAATATGGCTCTGGTTCATAATCAAAAGACATGGCTTCTTAGATGAATAGCAAAACTTTTGCAATGTTGGCTTTCCCCTCACCTGACTGAACTAATAAACATCTTGTCAATACTGAATGGATGCATTTAATTAGTTATTAGCCACATGTTTAAGCAGCAATCATTCGTGATGGTATTACACATCTCAATGATCTGATCAGACATGTGTATTATGCCATATTTGATTGTGTAGAGAACCAGAGAGATTACTTTACATTCTTTGACGCCTCCAAAAGGTACAGGAAAGACATATGTCTTTCCTGTACCTTGCCAAAGGTGAGATTAGAAGGTAAATAGTTGTGGCCATAGCTTTGTCTGGTATTGCAGCCATGCCACTTCCTGGTGGTAGAACAGTGCACTCTGCATTTATTTGTCCACTTTTCTTAACAAGAGAAGATAACCCAATTTGCCATATAGAGAGTGGATCTGATGCAACTAAAGTATTATAGAATTGTCCATTGATCATGTGGGATAGACATATAATGGCACATAAAAATGTATTTGAAGCTCTAGACAAAACACTGTATGATCTCAAGAGTTGTTCCCCCATCATACACCAGCTGATGAGCTCAATGCTTCTGTGAAACTATATTTATGGAAATACATAATAATGAACACCTCAGGTAGTGTAATGGTTAACATGCTTGACTAGTAAACCTGCAAGAGTGAGTTTGAGTCTCACTGGGTGCCCCATTCATTCGGTTTGGTGCCACATCTAAGCAACAGAACTTAATAAATTACTACATCAAGGTTGTAATGTTAAATACCAATATAAGAATGCATATTAATAGAGATCCAATGGCTGGTGTATTTGCCTCCTAACTTCTGAAAATAGGCAATGAGAAAACTGAAGATAGCCAGATTGTTATTCCTCCTGGATTAGCATCAATTGTTGTCTCACTTGAAGAACTGAAGCATACCCAAATCTATCAAAAAAACTATTTGAATCCTGAATGGTTAACTGAGAGAGAGAGAGCAATTTCAGCACCCCATCCCGCAAAATGAGATGGTAAATATGATCAATCAACAACTGCTTGATGAAATTCCAGATGAGGAAAAAAAAAAATACTCTACAGAATTCTTGAATTTATTAAAAATTCTTTATATGCCAACACATAGGTTAAAGGTCAAAGTTGGAGGCCAATTATGCATCTCCAGAATCTTGATGTTCTCAGATTATGCAATGGAACAAAAACTGTCCAAAAAGCATGAGCCTTCATATAATAAAATTTGTCATACTAACAAGTGTGGCAAAAGGAGAACTAACTTTCCTTCGAAGAATCCCCCTTATTCCATCAAATTTCTCAATGGATTTTAAAAAATTTCAGTTCCAATTAAAGTGTGGACAATCCTTGGTAGTTGTTGATCTCAACCTGATTTGCTTTAACCATGGACAGTTTTATATAGGATGTCCTAGGATAGTGCTGCTACAATCCCTCTATATCTTAGCACCAGAAGATAAAACTTTGAACATTGTATATTGAAAAGCATTGCAATAATTCCTTATGTTCCTGTAAAGACAAGTCCAGTTCACTCTTAAAAACTCTGGCAAATGGAGCTTTGGTAATGTTGACATAAACCTAGCTGGAAACCCATATTGCAAATCAGTTGGTTTTTCTTGCAAATACACCCCACACACACACACACACACACACACACCATTTCTTTCAATGGAGAGGACATGCCACTATTATAAATCTTTCACATCTATTTCTTATTCACTTGAATTAATATTTTATTTTAGCCAGGTAGGTTACACACAACATTATGAACCAATAGTTTATGTTATCCCTCCACCCAGGAAATTATAGGTAGGAGTGCTAATTAATATAAAAAGATAATTAACTACATGTGATGATATACAAGAACAGCCCCAATACAAGCCGAGTAGAGAAAAGTCATTAATACTCAAACATAAGTATATGAAAGGTTTTTGTTTGATGATGTAGAATGTAAACATTGCAATAAATTAACATACACACTAATTGTTTATGTAACCAAAGATATTATGAGTACAATTAATACTTAATATCAACACTTACATTCACTCTAATGATTATATAAGGATACAACAAATTTCATGTCCTGAGTAGGACACTAAACTGCATCTATTGGTGAGGTTTCAGTCCTGGAGAATGTAGAGTACCCTTTTCATTGCCATTATTCCTACATCTACCCTTATTCAAAGTGATAGGACACTAAACTGCATCTATTGGTGAGGTTTCAGTCCTGGGGAATGTAGAGTACCCTTTTCATTGCCATTATTCCTACATCTACTCTTATTCAAAGTGATAAGACCGGTTAGGATCTCATAGATCTGTTTAGAAATTATTTATATGAGGAATACTTAATGCCATATAAAGTAAGTAAAGTTAGCAACCCTAGTCAAGGGTGACCCAAAGGCTCTCTTTTCAATAGCTACCACAATGAGGTGTAGGAGAGGGCACTACTCCATTCCCTATATAGCTCCACTTTACCCTTGATCCTTATCTTATAATGTCGAACGTTAAGCAAGGTAGCATCAAGTACCATTTTTTGAGTCTTTGGTATGACTCGACCTGAGATTGAACCCTGGTCTCCCAGACCATTGGCAAACACTACTCATAAGACCAATGGCCTAAAACTGTGTGCAAATTATTTGTATAAGGAAAAGTTAAGTGAATCTATAATTATTTACTAAGCATTTACTTGAAACCAACTTATTGATGTTAGATAGGAATACTTTAAACCCTATAAATGTGTACAAACAAATAGGAATAACAAATCAAACAAATTTTATCACCAACACTGAATTTGAACAAAGCAGACAAGGCTTCAGCTTTTTCTTCCCACTGCCTTTACCGCTACTTTCTAATCCCTTTTTGCCATTTCCTAGGGTGTATGAAGAGAAAGAATTGATTCTGAACAAAATTTGGACCTAAAACTTAAGCAATTTTTGGAACCTAATTTGCATGTTTTGTTTTTTTTTGTAAATTATATAAATATCTTCACTGATTGTGAATTAAGGTAAGTGAAAGTATACAGGGTTGATATATAAATTAACAGCATCGACAGTCAATGGTGCTTGGTGACTCAGTTCCTATGCAATCATTAGACCAAGAGATTGGTCTGATGATCCCATAAGCAAGAAATTGAAAGTCAACAAGCAATATTGACTGTGTCTATTCAAATTTAAATCTATGTATACTCTATTACACCAATATTGAACACTTTATTTATAGAATATAGCAAACCTTATAACTATGTAATTAATATTATATGAAAGAGACAATACATGCGAATAAGAGTATATATATATATATATATATATATATATATATATATATATATATATAACCAAGCAAAATTGGCACCTTATAGAAAGATTTCTATTCCACTTAAAATCATTTCAGAGAAATAAAGCTAATTCCAGTGCAACTTATGAAACTGAATAACAATCTGTTGGAAGATTAATTCAATGTCAAAGATAAAATGAAACAGTCTAATATCACCCAAAAGCAATATATTTGGTTTGCAGAAAAAAAGAAGAAAAAAACTGTTTCTACAATGAAAGTTTTATAACTACATCATTCCTTTATACAACGAAAAGTAGTGACATTCTTTAAAGATTTGAGAGAGCATGATGTTTCACATTCCCAAAGATTGTTCTTGAGAAATGCAGTGGTTTATTGTTGCTTTCTCCATGTTTTGGATTCAGAGTTATCTTTCTCCTAGATTAGTTACCCTACCAAAGTTAGAGAACATGGGATATCCTAATATTTTATTCATAGCAAGAATAAGAGATCGAGTCATAATTTTCACAGCCTTGATGAGAATGTGAGCTTAAAATAACAGTTCCATTTTCTGTTTTACTAACAATCACGACGCCACCTGCACTTTCTATTATTTGTGATTTGCATACTCCTAAAATCCATCATATCCACATAGAGAAATATCACCAATTACAATGCATGAAATGTATCTCCATGAGCAGCCAAAAGACAATTATACACCTACATACAAAAATTGCAATACTAGACCTTTAGGTTTAACATAACAGAAAATGTAATGTAACACTTTCAACTAAATGTAATCAAATGTTTAAAAATACTTATTTCTTCCCACCTCCTTCCTATATACGGATATTATATAAAAAAAATCACTGAAACCTTTAATGCTAAGTTTATATATATATATATATATATATATATATATATATATATGAGAGAGAGAGAGAGAGAGAGAGATGTATCCCTTTAACAATTATTGCTTTGTGAGATGGTTCCAATGTCAGATTTAAACTTTTTTTTTTACACTTAATTATCATTAAGTTGATTGGATGGAAAGAAAAACAGTTCTTGAAAAAACTAAGTGGTTCAGTGTTTTGAAAAAAGTGTACAATTTAAATATCCAATTTCAAAGACAAAGATTTTCATTATGAATATTATAATCAAATATTCTGTGTCATACATTGCTAAATTCTGTAATTACTTCAATGAATATATATCCTGTAGCATCTGCACAGGAAATAGTACCAATAGAAATCACTGGAATTATGTTCATCTAAACATCTGACACTCATAAGATAATTTTACCATACAATCAGCTCAAGAATTCAAGTTAATTTTGTTAATCATTAACAAATAAGACTTAAAAATTAAACTTTCACTTTTCTTGCTTTTACTGATGCAAATTCGTCTAATTGAGTCAAAGTCAAGGTTTTCGTCTAAACCCCCGTTTTTTCTTTCTCTACTCAGCCAAATAAGAAAATGTTAGTTTTAACCAGCTGAGTGATCTGTCATAGCAGACAATACCAATATCTCAGTGGCGCCTAAGGCATTATTTGTCCTACCTGTCATACAGTAGATATGCCATATGAACATTAACTAAAAGTATTAAATCCAATTTTAAAATACGGCAGCAAATGTATAAATGGGTTTCACAAATAAGTCTGACGTAAACAAAAATTGACAAGTTTTATCAAACAATAAGGAAAACTTTCACTGCAAAAAAATAAATATTTGGGGTAAGTGGATAGAAGACCTGAGAAAATTTTGTTTGGCTTTTTAACTGAGAAATTTTTTAAAAATTAAACATTAACTTACTTTTTAGAGTTAAATTTTTTAAAATAATTGCAAACGAAGATAAACTTATCAAACCAATAAATCTAATCTAATTGTCATTTTCAGTAATAAATTTAGCAAATTTGAAGACACTTTAATTTCTAAATGGTTGTTTTGCTTCAAGAAAATTTGTTTTTTTTTTCTTAATAAAAAAAGCACACAAAATGTTAAGGATTTAAATATCAACATTCAAATCAGAACAGTTACTAGAAAAAAATTATCAAAATAGATAAATAAAAACTTCAGTTGCTTAAAGTTACAATGTTCGAAAAAAAAAAATGAAAATAAAACATTCTTTTTAATTAAAAAACAGAATAGCAAATCATAGTAAAATAAATTCTGCTATTGTAACCAAAATAAATATATAAAATTGCTTGTGAAAAATAGTGTTAGCAACAACGAAGAATAAATAAATAAAACAGGAAGAGGAAAGTGCAAAAACTCTTCACAATATTCGAGACAAGATGGAACCAAAATCTTTTGATAACATTTCTAAAAAAATAAATAAATAAACAATAATAATAATAATAATAATAATAATAATAATCTATAACAACTTTTGATACTATTACAGCAAGATCTTTTTTAGAAATTATAAGTCGATAAGAAATTTAGCTGATAACAGAAAGTTGTACATTACACAAATTACTTCCTTATTGGTGTGATATTATAATAATCATAACTAAAATAGTTATACACCCTAGAAAAATAATTTTTAATCTATATCCGCTAAAAACTAGCAAATTATGCGAGAAAAAAAGTGTTTTTTTTTAATCTAACAAAACTAAAGTTATGAGTATTTGAAATATGTCGTCAAGTTCCAAAAACTAAGTAATTTTCAACTGATACCAAGGTTTCTCGTAAGAAGATCGCTTAACCCCCAGACCAAAAAAAAAAAAAAAAAAAAATGCCCTTGAATTTTAAAATTTTCTGAAGTTATTTCAAGTCATATCGACACACGAGTTTTACTCCTATGAATTACCACGTGACATTTTCGTTTACGCAGACAGAAGAAAAAAATATGAAAAGACGGTTTTTTCATAAGATCAACAACCAATCTTCATAGGGTAAAGAAGGTCCCTAAAATCCTATGAAACTAAGGAGGAAGAAATTCTAGTCTCGGTCGGAAAATACAGACGAGTTTCAAGACAAAGGGTTTCATGACCACGTGGTGAAAAACCAACAATCAGTTAACTTCAGATTTAAAAAACACTACCAACAAACATGAAAAAACTTTAAGATTGTAGTATATGATAAACACAAACAATGGAATTTAGAGTGATAATATTACAAAACATAAGTAACGAAGAAATAAAGAAAATTAAACGGTTTTAAGATTGAAATATTTTTTTCTAATTAGTAATCTAAATAAAATTTAAAAAATAGGCATGGATGAATACAAAATTGCTTTAAAAAAAAAAAAATAAATCAGAATACGATTGCAATTTTTTAACACAAAAAAATAAATTTAAAAATCTTTCAAAGTACCAGATTTTTAATAAAATTACGAACAAAACTCAGATTTTCAAAAATATATAATTTAAAAATTTAATTAATTGGGGCTTGTAGAATACTTTTAAGATAAGGTGTCGATACTTTTATTCAAATCTTAAATAATTCGTAAAACTTATATCAGGTCATGACGAGAAAAAAAATCCGGTTTCTCAGAAACGAATTTTGAAAATTACAACTGATGAAATGACACTTTTTTTTAATCAATTGTAGCAATAAAGATCTAAGATAAAAATCAAACAAAATTTTACTTCTACCCCCAAGATGAATTTAATGATTAGAAAATTAATTATATTCCCAATAGAAAAAATAGAAACAAAACATTAAATTTATCTAAGTGTCTGAAAATTTAATAAAACAAAAGAAACCAAACAAATACAAATACTCTTGTATGTTTTGTTAGATATTCTAAGGGATTTATCTAAAATATTTTCAGGCAGACAGATTTTTTTTTTTGTTTTGTTTTAATTTTACCTGGAGACACAGGAAGAGATGCAATCGCCATTTCTATTCTGTTTGGGTCGAGAAGGAAAGAAAAAAAACTAAGAGAAGGAAGTACCCTCTAGTTAATATATAGAAAGAAAACGAAAGATTTTCCGAGAAATAAACAAAAATCTATTTAAATCAATTAACAGTACGGGTATTATCTTACAAATAATTTTTTTTAAATGGGAACATTTTTTTAAAATTCTATGTGTTAATTCAACGGCACATGGCATTTTTCTGTCGAGGGCGATAACAGGAGGGGAAAAATAGAGAAAGTACGTATTCCGATCATAAAGATTTATTTTAAACACGTGTAAAAATAAAGAAAAGCCGGCTGAGTTCAAGAACAAGAAATAGAGACATTAAGTAAAAATATTTGAATCTAAAATAAATCGGTTGCAAAAAGTGAAACTAAAAGAAAAAAAATATAACGTTAAGTTAATTTTTGTTCTTTCAGTTAAAAGTTTTCAAACGGAGGAAGTAAAATATTTAATCTTATATGAAAATCTACAATCTCTGCAAATAAAATGTTTTTATGGACACATTCAAATCAGTAATCGTTGATCAATTTCCAATTAAAAAGGCTGATTGGAGTATAGAATCAGTTTTAACACGAATCAAAAAACATAAAATCAAGATAAATTAATACCTTTAAAACTAAAAGGTAATTGAATTGTAGGCTAGTAGCAACTTTAATCACGTGTTATACATGTTTCAAGTAAAATGTTGGAACAAAGAGGCGAGACCTAAGGGGTGGGGAAAATGAAAAATCAGTATCTAAAATGAAACACAAAAAAAAAAAAAAAAAACAAAACAAGATAAAATAAGAGATAGGAAGAAAAGATGTTGCGTGAACCCTCATTTTAATATATAAATCATCTGAGAAGAAATAGTCAGCGGCGGAAAAAAATCAAAGCCTCTGTTTAAGAGAGGCAAGATCAGCGGAGATTTTAAAATTTTTGGATGATGATGGTGGAAAAGAAATATGGAGTAAGGAATAAAATTTTTACAATACAAAAAAGGTTTTTAAGTTTATTTTTACATCTAGATTTAAATCTTTCGCATACTAATTTAAAATTCTATAAAGTAAAACTAAGAGCTTAGATTCAAGAAGAAAAGACTTTAGCAAGCACATGTGGTGATGTCCATTGAAGTGAAAAGAGAATAATCGACGCCATCACTTAAGAGTTTGGAGCCAACAGTGGCGGTCGGATATGAAGGGGGTTCATTTTTAGAAACAGTTTTTTGGTTTTAAACAAAAATTCTATAAGTAATATATACATATACACAGGTATAGAAAAGATCAAACCACCCAAGAAGATATATATATATATTTTTAAATACTTTTCTGAATGAAAATTTTAAAGCCGGTCTTACAAAATTGGGAAAGCTTTTTAAAAATCGTCACCTTCATAACATACAACTATAGTAGTCGTTTTTGTGAGAAGCATTTTGTTGCACCTTAAATAAAAATTAATAGTTCCTCCTTTTCTCTGCAACTGCGACAAAACTATGCATTCACATTTTCTTCTATAATATATCTAGTACTCAAATCAATTTAAAACGAGAAATAAATGTCGATATTTTAATCAAGACAATAGATGTGTATTGTAATGATATGCATGCCGTCAAGAAATGATTTTTTTTTTTAACTTTGTAAAATAAAACTATGCCCTCAGAATTTTATACGATAATTTAAAAAAATTTAATTATAAAATGTAAAGTATTTTTAGCAAAGCAAAAATAAAGATATTAAGTAATAATCAATAGGATCGAATTAAATATAAATTTTCACCATTAATTTTTTTTTAAATCTAATCCCTCGTAAAAAGATGTACAGCGAAATAAAAAAATTAAATGTTAGAAAGTTTAAAAACGCGAATTTAAGCATTTAAAATATTGAAGTCAGTGCTTGCTTAATCGTTTAAAAAGGTAAAATTAAGATTTAACAAAAAAACAATGACGGTTTGAGTATTGTATTTATCCATTTAAAAAAAAAAGTCAATGGTTAGTTTTGGTTTAAACTAATAAAAAATAAAAAAAGATGTACCTACCCAAGGAAAGATCCTTCACTTTTTTAGCTTGTAAGTCCCGCATTTTTAGAAAAGATTTTTTTTTTTAAGATGTAGGTGAGTTTAAAGTTTGAATAAACCGAATCAATAAATAAAAAGATTTATATTTTGGATGTTAATTACTATTCTTTTCCTTTCTTTCTTTCTCTCTCTCTCCTTGAAATTCGTCTTTGTTGCTTAACTAATTTTTGAAGGAAAAAAAAAAAAAATGTTTTTTTAATTTTTTTAAAGAGGAAAAATAATCCGAAAAATTGAAAGGAAAGAATATATGATAATGATAGAAGCACTAAATATTTATAAATATTTATATAACTAAATAAATAATATATCTAGACTTATTTATAACAATTTTTTTCGTTTTTCCATTAGCAGCAAACGAAAAGAAACAGTAAAATAAATTTGAAATCTGACGTCCGTGATCTGGAGAGAGAGTGAATAAATATGCAAAGAAAAAGAACAAACCGTAAGAGAAAGAAATAATAAAGAAAGAAAGAAGCAGAGACAGAGGAGGGGGGATGAGTCGAAAAATAAAAAGAAGGTGAGGCAGATGGAAGGAAGAAACTGATTACTGCTATTTATTCTTTCTTTCTTTCTTTTTCTCTTTCACACTCTCTTTCCTTCCTTCTTATTCTCCTTCTTTCTTTAGTAGTTTTAATGATGAAGGACTAGGTCAGCCCACCTTAGCTACAACACTCACTATTTTGCATACACAACCCCCCGAAAATCGCGCAATCAGAAGGCCTTCTTTTTTATCCCATGCCCTGTTCCTTTACTAAAAAATCGGACATAAAGTAATTATTCAACAAATGGATAATAAAGTGGCAATATAGAAGAAATTTTTTTTTTTTTTACCTTGTTCAACTTCCATATTTTCAGCACTTGTAGCGGCCATGCGACTTATCCAGAAAGATGCACGAGATCTCGCGAGATCTCGTCAAGGGGAAACAAACCAAATCTCGTTACGAAAATAATCATGGCGGCGTTATCTCGTTTTGTCATGAACCTGAGGATATTTTTTTCAATTGTCGGAATCCTCAGCGGATTATCAGCTGTTTTTGTGTTTGGAATTAAGTTTAATAACTGGAATGCAGCTCTCTGGGGTCTCTTATCAGGTTTGTCAGTGATTTATTTTCTTGATTTCAATCATTTTTTTCTCGTCGTCTGGACCTCATCATGGTGTGATTAAAATCCACAAGGCATTTACGAGTAAACAAAACATAAGCTTGTTTGTTTTTGCTTTTTCAACTGAGGAAATCGTTTTTCATAAAAAGAAAATTAAACTATTAAGTCTATTTATTTATTTTTTTCTATTTACACTGCAGTATTTTAAAATAAATAACTTTCAAACTTAGTACTTAAAAAAAGATAATAATTTGCAGGGTTCCAGTGGGTTTATTTCAGACGAGGTTTTGATTCATTCATTGTTTGCTAAAAGAATATGAAAAGTAAACAATGTTTTTACATTAGAAACTTAAAAGTAACTTGGTAAAAATTACTAGTTCTACACTATTTTTTAAAGTTTGATCGAAAATTCATCAATATAGGATCCATAAAAAAGGGAATTTAAAAAAATAATCCTTTTTTTCTTTGTATTTTTGTTTTATTTATTGTAATTTGACGTAAATAAACAATCCTATTTCATGTTTCGTTTTTAATATTTTTAGTAACATTCATTTTGAATGGAAAAGCATTGTGGTTTCTGTTATCTTGAAAACAAAGTCTCCCATCTTAAGACATTACAAAGTTCTTCGATAAGATATAACGATAAGAAACAAAAGTTTTGAACCTTTTAAGACCGATAAAGTTATCGATGTATCGAAAAAAATCTTTAATCTATTAGAATAATTCGTTTATTTTCATTTTTCATCGACTAAAATGTTTTGAAAAAACAAAAAAAAAGGTAACGCCCCTTAAGTTGTAGTAAAAGCTTAATGCTATGCATGCACCATATGTTTTTGTTTAAATTCACCAAAGATTTTCACTCTGTTCTGATTTCCATGTGATTTTTTTTTTTTTTAAACTCCAACATTAATACTTTATACAAAATAACTGTTTGACACATGACTTAAAATTTGTTTTACGAAACGGAAACTAAAAGAAAAAAAATGGCTATGTTGTACTTGCTCAACAAGTTATTCATGTCTATGTAGTAGTAGGTATTTTCAAATCAAAACATAAATAAAAGAACTGATGTCGCTATTATTTTGCTATGAACTTTAAAGATTTATTTATTATACCCTATTATAAACATTGTTTTCAAACACTTCAGTCATTGGATTGTTTTTTGTTTTGTTCTTTTTTTTTATGAAGGTTGTCTTCCCCCATCCAGTTCAATGCTTGATTTTAAAAATACTTAATATTTTTAAAATAATTCATTCATAATCATTGTCATCATTTTCAAAGTGTTTACATTCTTTTAAGGATTTGTTTCTTGGGGGGGGGCTGTTGAAAAATTATTTAACTCTGATGTGATGAAATTATTACTATCAAATCAATGTATATCAAATTTATTCATTTAAAATATAACAATCAACGGTGGGAGTTAATTCTGTTCTCATTGTCTTCAGTGCCAAAAATTGTGGTTGATTTTGTTCAGCTTCAGTTATTTATCATATGAACTTTATTTTCAGTCCTAAAATTGAGTAAATTGGTCAGTTTTAATGTTAGTTCCATGTTGTTAGGTTAACATGGGCTTTTTTTTTTTTTTTTTATTGTTTTAATTTTTTTAATTTTAGTAAACTACAAAGCACGAAATTATTTTAACCTTGATTTAATAACTTGACGAAAACATTTCAGTTAAATAAATGAATAAACATTAAAACAATGTATTATATAAAAGGATTTTTTATGCTTAGAATTAAAGTCGTGAATTGTAAAGATTTTATCAAGTCGAACTGATTTTGTTTTTCTGCCTTTTGATTATCTGTTCTTCATTTAATTATCTCATGAAATTTTATTTATTTTACGTCTGTATTTTAATCTTCAACCCAGTCCTCTGTGAATGAATTAGTTTTTCAATACACATTTAAAACAAAGATAAAATTCAATTTTGGCCGATATAAATAGGGAAAACCTGTAGAAATCAGAATTGTTTCTAAGATGAGAACATTGTCAAAGGATGTGGTTATTCATTTGTTAAAAGTACAGTGGGAAGTTAAAAAAAATTTTTTAAATACCTCAATGCCAAGTCTGATGAAATTACCTGAATTTGACATTATTAGTATTTTATTTTATTATTGTTATTTATTAATCATTTACTGAAGCAAAATTTTGAGCAGAAGAATCAAAGAATTTTTAAGAATTTAAATATTAGCACTACTGGATCTCTTTCACATGAAAATCTGTGCCATTATTACCAAAAATTAAAGGCTAGAGGGATAATAATTACTGTTTTAAGGTGCATCATTTACAAGCCCATAAATCAAAACTAAAAATTTCCCGTAGGATACTAGCTGAAGCCATCATTCCAAGGACAGCATCCTCTTAGTGCAATGGAGGAATACATTATTCTGATTGATCTCAAGTATCGGTCTTTTTGTTAAAGAAAATCAGGTTTTAAGCAGATTCCCACTTATTACTTTTTGTAGGGTCTCCTAAATGCTCTTGTTACATATTAATGTTGATATTAAGAATGTTCTAATCTCCTTCAGTACAACTGGGGCCGTAGGATACACCAACTGCATCTCTACAGGGGTAAGATACTCACACCTACAAATGTCCGAGGTGTGGCACTAAGCCATCTGATATTGAGGTTCTAGTCCTGGAGCTTTGGGGAATGTGGAGTACCCCTTCATTGCCATTACTTCCTGGTCCACTCTGACTTAATGTGGTAATACCTGTTAGGGTCCCATCTGGGGATTAAATTGAACTCGTATTCGGGCTATAAAACATAACTTGATCTGATTTTGAGGCCCCAGTCCTGGAGCTTTGGGGAATGTGGAGTACCCCTTCATTTCCATTTAATACCTGTTAGGGTCCCATCTGGGGGTCAAATTAAACTCATATTCGAACTTTATCTGATGTTGAGGCCCCAGTCCTGGAGCTTTGGGTAATGTGGAGTACCCCTTCATTGCCATTACTTCCTGGTCCACTCTGACCAAGTGTGGTAGTACTTGTTAGGGTCCTATCTGGGGGTCAAATTGAAATATTTAATCATTTTCTATACTTGAAAACATTTGTATGCAAGCAAATTACTTATGTTAAATTGAATTATTAGTATTACATTATAAGTCTTGGAACCATTTAACGGTGTACAAACAAATGAGCTCTGGCTCGTTTAAAAATGTTACCTACAAACTGAGGTTAACGAAAGCATGGACAGCTATCAATGGACTATAGATTATATGGAAATCAGACCTAACCAATAAAATGAAACGCAGTTTCTTCTAGGCAGTGGTCACATCAATACTGCTATATGGGTGCACTACATGGACGCTAACAAAACGGCTGGAGAAGAAGCTAGACGGCAATTACACAAGAATGCTGCGTGCAATCTTGAACAAGTCCTGGCAGCAACACCCCACAAGACACCAACTGTACGGCCACCTGCCTCCTATCACGAAAACTATCCAAGTTAGACGAACCAGACATCCAGGACACTGCTGGAGAAGCAGGGACGAACTCATAAGAGATGTACTCTTATGGACCCCCACACATGGCCGTGCAAAAGCAGGACGACCAGCGCGAACATACATTCAGCAGCTATGTGAGGATACGGGATGTTGTCCTGAAGACCTGCCTAGGGCGATGAACGATAGGGAGAAGTGGTGAGAGAGGGTCAGGGATATCCGTGCTACCAGCGCGACATGATGATGATGATGATGATATATGTATGAAGAGGATTTGGCATTAAATAACCTACAAGGGTTGATATGCCATAAAGCACAATCAACCTTAGATGGGAGGAGTGATATAGTGGCTACGTAGTAAATAAGTTTGAACCCCATTCGCATCATTATGTTCACTTTTGAATTCATACCCTTCGGAAAGGTATGAATCTTTCTCTAGCTCTGCATGAAATGTTCTGCAAGTATAGTTTTGTCATTAAATAACCCACCACAGTTGATATGCCATTAAACAAAACAAAAAAAACCTCCTTGGATAGATCCCAAGTGTCAACAATCCCTCAAGAAAAAATTTCTGTACGTTTATACAAAATGCTTTTTCCTAGGAACTTTAAGGGTCAGAGTTATGAAATGGACCTAAACAATATTAATATTACTCCTCACAAAATGCTTTTTCTTAGGAACTTTAAGTCCACACTGAACAAAAACACTTAAAAACTCATGTAATTGCTGCAATAAAAGATAAGACTATTCAAAGAAAAGTATTAAAGTAAATATTTAAAGAAAATGCAACTTGTTAATAAGTTATTTCTTGTATAAGGTTCAGAGTTATGAAAATGGACCTAAACAAACAATTTTTACACTATTTATTTTTATTAATAATATTACTCCTCACAAAATTCTAGAAGTAGAACACTTAAAAGCTGTTCATTTAGGTTTTTTATTTAGCAGTAAATAAACTAATAAGAGATCAGATGCAAAACATTTTTCCTGTAATAGCTGAACATTCTGGCTTCATAAAATATATCTTAAACAAACCAGATTAAATTATTTAAATGAATAGTATATTTTTTCCCAAACGATGCAGAGGAAAATATTATGAAATAATCCAATGTTAAAGAAAAAATAATGGAGTGATCTTGTAATTTGCATTCTTAAAACAAATAACAGCAGAAGCCTAGATATACAAATTGGTGTCCAGTTTATCTTTTATTAGTTTATTTACTGCTAAAAAAACTCAAGGGGACATCTCATAATCCAATACCTGACAGAAATGTCTGAGGAGAAAATTTTATCTTTTCTTTGATAATTAAAATGAGGAAGCTTTTCCGAAAATAATGTATACATAATTTAAGATTGGAATGAATAATTTTATGTTGAAGGTTCTCTCATATTTATGGGACATATGTGAGATCAAAGTAATTTTTGTAAACTGCTCATGAATAAAATAAAAAAAAATGCCTGTTGGTTAATAAAATTGTGTCAACTCTCATAGGTATTATTATTATTATTATTATTTCTTTGTCATGTTTCCTTGGGAATTTCCCTTTGTTTACTATCTTCTCACATCAACCTTTAAAAAAAAACATTAACTTTTACCTGTCAGACTATAAAAAGGTAGTTTGGCAAGTATTCAAGTGCTGAAAGTGTACAGATACATAGTAAAGGAGATTTTGTATGTACTTAACAAGTTAATTTTTTTGTTGTTTTATTTTCAAATATCAAATTCTTTGTTTTTATACCCTTGATTGATTGATTTTAATGGCATATCACCCCATCTGGAGTTATTTTATGCCTAGAGAATTGTGTACAATATAAATTTATATATACATTTTTTGTGTAGTTATTTTACACATGGTCATACAGTATCAAGTATTCCAATTAACTATAAATGATTCCTCAACAGGTCTATTTAACTCCTAGATGTAGGACCCTAACAGGTAATATAACTCTGGATTAGAGTGGACTTTGGAATAAAGGCAATGAAGGGGTACTTCCCAGAGCTGCAGAACTGGAACCTCACCATCAGATCTGCTTTGGTGTCATTGCATCCTAAAAATTGGTAAAGAAGAGAAGAATTTGTGGAACCAAAAAAAATGGTTATGGCAAAAGTTTGAAGGAAGAAAGATCGAAGAAAATTGACATGTACTAGTCATTACTTACTCCCAGGTCCACCTGGTAGTACCTATTAGGGTCCTATCTACAAGTCAAATAGATTTGTCTAAAAATTATTAGTATTTGATAGGAATACTTGATGCCATATAACTGTAAATTATTTGTATCAAGAATAATTACTTGAAGGCAAAAGTACCCAACAATGCCCAAGAAAAAAAAAAAGATACGTGACAATAGTTTCATGAAATGATTCTTATGTCTTAGCAAGATACTCTTGCTACAGGAATTTGAAGATAGCATAAATACACAAAAAGGATTTCCAAATAGAAAGAAAAATTCTGATGAGTTTATCAGAAGCTTTTGGAGACAATATTTATTTTCTTTTGCAAAGATATGTAGCTCCTTTTCATTCTCGTAACTTGTAAACATCCAATATACAGCTGGCCATACAAAAAAAAATCAGAATCTGACTTTCTATTTCTGAGGTAAAAATTTCATTTTTCATTTCATAATAAAATCTCTATTTCCTTCCATCTTGTCAGAAATGGCATATGAGGTGTGATAAAAAGAATATCAAGACTGAATCTTTTTTTTTTTTTTTTTATTTAAATCAAGATGTCTCTACAAGAAAGCAACATATAACCAAATTTCTGTGGATACAGATATGTGAATATGACATAAATACACAACTGAAAGAATTAAATATAAAGAAAAATTCTGATTAATTTTTACAACTTCTTTGCATACATTTCCTGTTTTTTTTTTTTGGGGGGGGGGTTGCTGTTTTTTTTGGGGGGGGGTGAATATACAGTCCTTTCTCAATAAAAAAAAAAAGTAAGTAAAGTTGGCAACCATAGTCGAGGGTGACCAGAAGGCTCCCTTTTCAATAGCTACTACACCAAGATGTAGTGGAGGGTGCTACTCCTTTCCCTGGATTGCTCCACTTTACCCTTGATCCTCACCTTATATTGCTGAGTGTTAGCAAGGAGGTATCAAGTATCATTTTTAAAGTCTTTGGTATGACGCAACCTGGGATTGAACCTAGGTCTCCCGGACCATTGGTGAACACTCTACCCAATAGGCCAATAAACTCTGACCTTATTAGCCTTACTATTTATGAACTTATATACCAAGTCACCTTCTATTGCGGTATACATTGATTATGTTCTATGAAAGTAGCTTAATTATCCAAAAGTGCTATTTGATTGATTGATCAATTTTAACAGTATATCAGTCCATCTAGGGCTATTTACTTAGTGGTTAGAGAATCACATTCATTGTACATTTATATTTACATTTTTCTATGGTTGTTTAAGAGATTTTTGGCACAATGTTGTATAATATCAAGTATTCCTATGTAATGCTAATAATTTATACTCAATTACATAGTTTCAAGTAATTATTTCTATTTGATATTAGTTATTTGTTTGCACATAGTTATATTGGTTTCAAGTAGCTAATAATAATCTTAATAATTTTGGCTTCAAGTAATTATTCTTTATACAAATAATTTACAGTTATATTGTATCAAGTATTCCTATCAAATACTAATGATTTTTAGACAGATCTATTTGACTCGTAGATAGGACTCTAATAGGTACTACCAGGTGGACCTGGGAGTAAGTAATGGCTATGAAGGGGTACTCCATACACTCCAGATCTCCCAAACTAGAGCCCCACCCATTGACCATGAGTGGCAACCCATAATGCTTAAGGACATGATCCAAGTGGCTGACAGTCAAAGTGGTGATCATATGACTTACAACACTCCACTTAGGCCCTTACTGGGTTCTATGGGAGATAGAAGAGGCTCAGCTCTGTCTAATCAAATAGTTGGTCATTTCAAGCCTTAGTACCTATATGATTGTCCCAACCAAATTCTTCAAATTTCATTTGTAGTAAACAAGTACCCTATCTTATTTTATTTTGAATGTGCTAGAAAACAGTGACTGAGGGTCAATTACACTGAGGTAGCAATACTTGAGACCATTTGAACTGTGTGCAAACAAATGATTAATATTAAATAGAATGAGTGGTGTTGAATAGGAATACTTGAAACCATTCTATTCTGTGCATATTAATGATCTCTAAATTCTTTAAAAATAAACTTACATACAAACTATTCACTTAAAAATCATCTAATATATATGTATAAACAGGATTTGACATTAAACCAAATAATCAAAAATGTTATTCTTCAGTTGTATTTTCTTCTAAGAAAGATAATACTCAAATTATAAGCCAAAAACTTCGGGAAAAAATGTTCATTAATTAACATAATATTGAACTGTTTTAAGGTTAGTGTTTACTTTTATCTCTTCGGCCCCATGAAAGCAGGTTTAAGAGGCAAACATTATGCCAATGACGAAGAAGTGAAAAATGCATTGATAAAGTGGCTCAAAGAACAGTCAACAGAATTTTACAAGGCAGGGATACATGCTCTCATTTGAAGGTGGAACATTGCTATTGAGAAATGGTAACTATGTTCAGAAGTAGGAATGTGATCCACAGAGGATCAGCTTCATTTTGATATATGATACATCTTCCTGTGTTGGTAATTATTCTTGTACTAAAAGAAAGCATAACTTTCTGACTCGCCCTCATAAGTTTTAAAAATAAATGAATAAATTATGTAAATGTAGCGAAATCTGACAAAATTTTGAGTTTATCTAAGTTATGTATTTTTTTAGGTAAAATACTTTATACTAATTATGAAGATAATAGACATGGACCCCCCACATATGGCCGAACAAAAGCAGGACAACCAGCTCGAACATACATTCAGCGACTATGTGAGGATACGGGATGTAGTCTAGAAGACCTGCCGGAGGCGATGAACGATAGGGAAAAGTGGCGAGAGAGGATCAGGGATATTCATGCTACCAGCACGACATGATGATGAATGATGATGATAATATCTGTTAAATAATCTCTTAAAGCTTTTAATTTCTAATGATGTTCATTCTCTCTGCATGTCAGGTATCTTAATTACTTCCTTTGCATATCATGGCGATCTTGCAGTTACTTAATGGTTTATTGGCCTGAGATGTAGTTTCATTTTGGGGAGTAAAAAATTGAATAATTTTGATTTGAATATTGGTTAAAACCCTTCAAATTGATCCAAACTGTTTCAAAAATGGCAAAGCTTTACATGTACACACAGGTGCACTGACATTTAAGGAATTAAAATTAGATTATTAATTTTGACTTGGGTTTTCTTTTATCTTTTGATTGTTAGTTTGTTGGGGGGGGGTCATTAGTATTCACTCGGATTATTTCTACAATAGTAAGGAAAAGCAATGAATCAAAATTAATTTAAGTTTCTGCACACTAAAGGATCTTGTAGCTTGCAGCAATTTCAATTAACCATTCCCAAGGCAAAAAGAGTGTGGGTTCAAGTCTTACCAAGAACTTTAATTATTATCATATGACCCTCAGTTGAGAATCAATGATTTATATTATGAATTTTAATACTCTGATGTTTACTCAATATTTTACAGAAATTAAATTCAGAATTATTTAATTTTACCAAAGCTGACTTGGTAAATATTGCTTTTCTTTTGTATTCTATCTCTGTCCCATTATACTGTCTCTTCATCATCATCATCATGTCGTGCCGCTAGCACGGATATTCCTGACCCTCTCTCTCCACTTCTCCCTATCGTTCATCGCCTCTGCCAGGTCTTCAGGGCTACATTCCATATCCTCACATAGCTGCTGTATGTATGTTCAAGCTGGTTGTCCTGCTTTTGCCCGGCCATATGTGGGGGTCCATAGGAGTACATCACTTATGAGCTCGTCCCTACTTCTCCAGCAGTGTCCTGCATGTCTGGTTCGTCTAACTTGGATAGTTTTTGTGATGGGAGGCAGGTGGCCATATAGTTGGTGCCTTGTGGGGTGTTGCCACCAGGACTTATTCAATATTGCTCGCAGCATTCTTGTGTTTTTACCGTCTAGCTTCTTCTCCAGCCGTTGTTAGCATCCAAGTAGTGCATCCATACAGCAGTATCGATACAACTGCTGCCTGGAAAAAACTGTCTCTTAGGTATGATATTAAACTGCATCTGATGGTGGGGCTCTAGATTTTGAGAGTGTGGAGTAAAATTATTTGTATTAGATAAGGATACTTAAGATCATACAACCATGTGCAAAAAAATTAAGCTGCACAAAAAATGTAAATATAAATGTACACTGTACACAATTCCTTAACCTCTTGGCATAAAATATCACCAGATGGGTTGACATGCCATTAAAATCAATTAATCTGTTCCATTATAGTTGTCAATCCCAGGTCGAGTCATACCAAAGACTCAAAAAATGGTATTTGATGCCTCCTTGCTTAGCACTCAGCTTTATAAGTTATAGATCAAGGGTAAAGTGGAGCAATCCAGGGAAAGGAGTAGCACCCTGCCCTACACCTTGACGTTGTAGCTATCGAAAAGGGAACCTTCGGGTCACTCTCAACTATAGTCGCCAACAACTATAGTTGTCACATTTAGATTTATTGTTTTTTATTTCTTATGCCTCCTTGAGCATCTCCACTTTTTAATATTTTCTGAAAACAACCTTAAAAAGGGTAATAAGATTTTGCACAGAACATATATTTTATCAATACAATTACTATGTATATAGATGATATATAAATTCTATTAAGTAATTCATCCAATAATTTGGAAAAATGCCCTCTTAAATTTTTTTACCATTTTCTTGAAATCATCTAATTTAATCTTTAAATTTTCTACTCTTGCTGTTTTTGATCTGATTTTGCAATATTTTTCCAAAAATTTATTTCTCTATTAGTAAAAATATTCAATTGGTTTGTAGACGTAGTTTTTGAAATCTGTCTTGATAGTAAATTTCCAGTTCCTTGTAACTGTAATCTTTTACTCTTTTTATTAGTTTTATCACTCTTCTTTATATGCCTACCAATTTTAATTTTACACTTCAATTTTCATGTCTTGACACTAGAGACCAAGCCTGAATATAATATTTTATATAAGGTATTACTGTATGAAATTCATATGCAAATGTAACAACTATTATGGGACAGAGATAGTTTGTTATTTTATCATTTCTAAGCAAGTCAAATAGTCAGCATCTTTACAAAATAAGCCACATCATCCACTCATTTCCTTCTTATTTTACATTTATTAGCCTGAATCCATGACATTTCATCTTATTTATTCAGGAATAATCTTTGTGTGTTTCTTAAGGAAACACACACACACACACTTTAGCCATATGAGACTGGAACCAGCAACAATAGACATGAATTTTAGCTTTGTTGTTTTTTGTTTTGTTTTTGGTTTTTTTTGCAAATGGCATTAAGCTGAATAATCATGAAGCCATAGCCCCAAGGGCCTGAATGGAGAGAGAGAGAGAGAATCAAACATTTCTCAATGCTTTTCATTCGCTTTTTATATATATAATTTTTTTTCCACTTATGCTTTCGGTTCTTATTTTAAAATTCTTCACCAATTTTTTCAATTGGTAAAGGAATCTTAAATTACCTGAATCAGCAACAATTGCCTGCAAGAAAAAAATGTAAATATTGTTTTACAATCCATTTCATTTATGGAGAGTTGTTTGGAGAAAGAATGCTGAAACAAAATAAAAATATGCAAAATTGACTTATAAAATGCAGTGACAATTTTAGCCAGAAGAAAATATTACAAATGAAAAAAACTATTGAGACTTTTTTTTTTTTTTTTTTTTTATTTATTTACCTTTTTCTTTTTGCATGTATACTGACAAAAAATAAAATTGCAACATTGCAAAGGATGACACCAATTTTGACCTGGCTATGGTTTAGTTTGGTTTCTTTATTTAATGGCATATCAGCCTTCATGCGTTATTTAATGCCAAAGTTATCCTTGTAGAAGGACAGTAATGATACTATTTAACCTGTAGCTAGGGAATAAGAGTTCTTACCTTCCCAAAGAGTATCAGTCCAAAAATGAATGTAATGGTGTGACTGGAGTTCAAATTAGCTTACTGCAATATTGTCGTCCTGTATGTTAGTTACTATAGGGATTCCCCACCCTCATCTACATTTAGTTTATACTCCTGGGTAGTAGCTATCCTGATAAAATTGACAAAAACCTTCAGTTATCTTCCATACCATAATTATTTGTGTATGACACACTATTTTTCTAGATTTTTTCCACTCAAACATTATACACAAGAACTATACAAGGGTCAGCTGAACAGTTCATAGGCTTACCAACATCATCTCATAGAATTTGACCAAATGAAGTTTACTTTTTAATATATTTCCCCTTGCAGTCCACATATTTCTTCTATGAGTGTTGATGTGCTTGGATCCCATTGGTCAAAATGACATCATATGAACTTTTCAGCCCACCCTCATATAATTAACTTTTTTTCAGCCACATGCCTCACCATATTCAAAACAGGATGACTAAAAGTAAGTTATATCTATCGTCCCGACTAATGTGCTTTATGCTATTACTAAGAAATATCCACTGGAATGTGTATTTGTTTTTTTTTCCCCCTAATATCAGCTTATTTTTACTGCAAGCTTGGTGCATTTTTGTGTGAACATGTCCATATGTTTGCTAGTTTTTCATAGATGTTCTAATAACATTAATCAAAAATTGCCATCTTCTTAGATACCATAATTATTTGCATATAAGACACTCTATTTTTCCAGATATTTCAATCCTAAAGTTAAGGGTGCATATGATACACAAGAATTATATGAGAATCAACTAAAAAATTCACAGATGCTTTCATGAAATGTGATCAAATGAGGTTTACTTTTGAACATGGTCCACCAACTGGAGGCAGAGATGTGATAGCCTAAATTACGACTAACAGGAAAATTTTAGCAAAGGACTTGTTAGTGTTATCCAATAATCATACAAACTCTGTGGGTATATATATATATATATATATATATATATATATATATATATATATATATATATATATGTGTGTATATATGTATTTCTTTAAGAAAAAACAAAACTGGTCACATTAGGATTATAAATTTATTTCCATCCCTGTTATGTGTTTTTGATAAAATCAAAAAAACACAAAAAAAAGAAATTAGCCGGACTTCTTTGGATCTAATGGATAAAATAAATCAGAATAGACACAGGAAATAAGGGTGGGAAGAGGATAGAAGAGGGGTGAAGAGTTATCTCCTCATTTAGCCCACTTCCGTTTTTTATTTTAATTTTATTGCCAGTTGGAATTATAGTAAATTAATTTTTTTTTTTTTTTTTTTTTTAAATTCCAATTACATTTCGATTTAAAACTCCAGATTTAATACTAATTTAGATAAAATAACTTTATTCAATAACTTTACGTAATGATACAGTAATAATTATATTAAATTAAATTCAAGATATATATATATACACACACACATTCTAAAAGAAAAAATCTGAATTCAAACTCTGGAGAAGTTAACTGGAATCCACTTTATAATCTCTCAAAAAAAAAAAAAAAACATCATAATAATTCAGTTTACTGTGATGAGCAATGATTACCAAAGTCCTGAAAGGACTTACCACTTATGTCAACAGTATAACACATAAATCAAAACCACATATCTATCACAAATATTGATCTCTCTTTGTAGATACCACAAGGGAATTATATATATATATATATATATATATATATATATATATATATATATTCTATCAGCATGAAAGTAGGCATTTCACATTTCTTTGTTTTTTTGCCAATAGGTTTAGTTTTCTCTGTAACTATTCTATGCCAAAAAGAATTTCACCATGAACATTCATGCTCCTCAAAGATAGTTCGATTATTTTATATCTTTTCTAGTTAACGATTTATTATATGGCTAGTAGGCCTTTTTTTGGTATAACCTTAAAAAAAAAAATACAAGTATATATAGGTGACCATGGTATAATGGTTACCATCATAGGAAATCAATACAGCAACCTGTATTTAAATACTCAACAATTCTTTGTTTTTTTAATAACATATGGATTATCTAAAAATCCTGGACAAGGCTCTATTTCACATAACACTAATACCCTTGTGAAAGGTATGCATCCAACTATTCTCCCTCCAGCTTTGGGTAAATAGTAGGGCAGACTGCATTTTAACTTTGGTATAGCAACCAGTTTAGGAGAAGGAAAATTCTGATTTCAAACCTATTAAACTTGACTTAAAAATTGATTTTTTGTTGTATCCTAGTTGTGCAGAGGAGTTGGCTAAATATGTATAATATATAATCTTCAAGGTTATACCAGTTAAAGGTCTTCAAGCTGTACAATGAGTCTTTGGCTGGAAGCAGACATCATCATCATGTCGTGCCGCTAGCACGGATATCCCTGACCCTCTCTTGCCACTTTTCCCATCGTTCATCGCCTCTGGCAGGTCTTCAGGGCTACATCCCATATCCTCACATAGCTGCTGAATGTATGTTCATGCTGGTCGTCCTGCTTTTGCCTGGCCATATGTGGGGGTCCATAGGAGTACATCACTTATGAGCTCGTCCCTGCGTCTCCAGCAGTGTCCTGCATGTCTGGTTCGTCTAACTTGGATAGTTTTCGTGATAGGAGGCAGGTGGCCATATAGTTGGTGTCTTGTGGAGTGTTGCCGCCAGGACTTGTTCAAGATTGCTCACAGCATTCTTGTGTAATTGCCATCTAGCTTCTTCTCCAGCCGTTTTGTTAGCGTCCATGTAGTGCATCCATATAGCACTACAGGGTCGCTAACAAAACGGCTGGAGAAGAAGCTAGACGGCAATTACACAAGAAGACGTGATGGCCTAAACTACTGATAACCAACTATTATTAAGAAAATTTTTACCAAAGGACTTGTTAGTGTAATCCAATAATTAGCTAATTAGCAACTATACCAATAACTAGGAATCGGTTATTTATTATTGATCAAAAAATGTATGTGTAAATGTATTTCTCACTTATTTAAACAGTTACAAAAATACTCCCCCAAAAAGCATAAAAGTATTTTTGGGAAAGAATAATGAGACTTGAACAACCAATAATTTCAATAAGATTCAAAAGTTTTATTTCACAATTTTTAATCCTATTTCTTGTCTTAACTTTCATGAACATCATTTGTTTGGTTTCTTTGTTTAATGGCATATCAGCCTTTGTTGGTTATTTAATGCCAAAGCTATTCTCCTAGAAGAACAGTAGTGGTACTATTTAACCCATAGATGGGAGGATAAGGGGGTTCATACCTTTCCCAAGAGTATTTGCCCGAAAGTGAACATAATAGCATGACTGGAGTACGAACTCGCTTACTACGATTCCGCAGTCCATCGCTTTAACCATTACACCACGAGGACACCCCCAACATCATTTGTCTTATTTCACAGAATATTTAGAAAATACTAAGCAGGCTAAAATTTTATAACTACAAAACCTTTTGTGCTGGTTCTTTAGTTTCTTTTATAGACTTAAACAAATAAACATTTCAAAATATATTTAATAATATAATTTTTTCATATTGAAATAATGCTTTTCTGAAACTAATGTAAAGATACTTGTTAAAAGAATTCTTGAAAGCCTTTAATTTAACATCACAAAACAAAAAAATCATCCACTAAACTTTTGTATTCTGTGGAATTTTTGAATTACTATGATCTATTTCTTTCAAAAAAATTCCTATATTCTTTACAATAAAAAGCTACATCTTTAAAAATCCTCCCAGGCTCTGACACAATATTTCTGTGTAATACAGCCTATGACATAAAACAAAAAGTAACATTTAAATATCTTTGAGGAATACTTATTCCTGGGTTTGGTAAGTAATCATATTTACCATCCCCTCCACTCGGGCAGGATATGACACAAGGTCAATTTTTAAGCGGAGTTTAACAGGTTTTGAATTCAGAGTTTTCCTTCTCCTAGACTAGTTGCTTCACCAAGGCTGAAGAACCTAATCTGCCCAACTATTTACCCATAGCTGGAGGGTATTTGGATTCATACCTTTCCCAAGAGTATTAGTGCTTTGTGAAATGCAATCAGTGAGGTCCAGGATTTGAACTCGTGTCGTCATGTCCTTATCCTGCGACGATAGCCATTACGCCACGGGCACCTCCTAAGTAAGTAATCAGATGTTTAAGCATGCCACTTTATCTAACAAATATCCATATTTTGACCAACTATATCTTTGATTAAAGTTGTGTTCTTTTAATATCAACTTTCAGTTGAAACTTTCAATAGATAATAATAACAATTAAATCCTAGTAATAAGTATGATTGCTAATTATGTAATTATTGTATATTGCTAAAATTTTTCTCAATAATTAGAGATTAGTAATGATTCAGCCACAGCAACCTAGTCAAAGGTTCCAGTTACATTGCTGCCAGACCTTAACTCTGTATCACATTAAGATATCTACTCACACACACACGCACATTCTATCCCACATTAGCACGATGGTAGGCATTTCATATTTCTTTATTATTTTGCCGATGGGTTTAGTCTTCTCTGTAACTATTCTATACCTAAAAAATTTCACTGTGCACATTCATGCTCCTCAAAGATTTCAAAAACTAACTAGATGGATTTTTTTTGCTGATAGAGTAATATATTTTTGTCAGTATACCTGTCAAAATAGATTTTTAAAAAAAAAAGGCAACCCCTTCCTCATTAATTGAAAAATAAGTAGCCCAGTTATTTCTCTCTCTCTCTCACACACACACACACACATATACATTCTAGCAGAAGTTCCTAGTATTGCTGGGAACCAAAAATGTCTGTAATTTTTATTTTTATTGATATTACTTCAGAAATAAAATTTTATTCATTAAATTTTCAAAATAAAATGATAAACATTTTTTAGATACATGCATATGAAACATGTGAATCCTTTATATATATATATATATATATATATATATATATATATATATAAAAAGGGGTTGTTTTTGGATTGTACATGTTGACTTAGAACTCAGAAAAGAGATGTTATTGGATATTAAAAGCACACATACACTTCAATATGTTTAATATAAGGAAAAATACAAAATTCATTTTTGATCCTTACTGATTAAATTATTTAATTCAGAAAATAAATCAATATGTGGAACTCTTATACCTTTAAAACATTTTTTTATTAGAGCATTTTTTTTTTTAAATTAAAATTTAGCGCAATATGAGTGAGCAAGAAAAGAAACGACAAAGAATCTATGATATGCTTGATGCCAAAACCAAGCCAAACTTTCTTTTGTCTACCATATAGAAAGCAAAGAAAAAATGTTTTACAGAAAAAGAGCTTCTTGAGAAAGGGAAGTGGAGGATTAATCAAAAAATGAAAAGAAGGCTTTTTAACTGCTCTCACTATGGCAATTAAGGACCCCCATAACATCAATAAAAAAAGCACACTAATGAATTGAAAGTCCACAAGAAAACTGTGAGGACAGCAATTAAATAAGTCCAGGCCTTAACCCCCTTGATTACACTATATGGGGTGTTTTCAAAAACAAAACAAATGCAACTTCCCATCCATATATTGGCTCGTGTAAGACTGCTATTGAGGAGGAATAGAATAAATTTATTTTGAAGACATGCAAAACATTTTGAAGACATGTTGATACAATAATTGAAAAAAATGGTGGCTATATTAAGTAAATTCCCTTTTTTTTGTGTCTATCTTCTTATTTTGTTGTTTATTATTAAAATTAATCTTGTTTTATAATCTAGTCATTTATTATTATGATATAAGAATATTCCTAATTTTGCTTCTGCACCCTATAATATGCACAATTTTCCACCTTAAAATAAGGACACATTTTTAATTTTATACTTCTTTTTGTTGTTAAATTTTTATTGGATAAAAAAAGAAAATGAATTAAACAAATCCATTTTTATCCCTGTAAAACAATAGGCTATTAAGAACTGGATTAGAATTTTTGTCATATTTTTGATAAAAGTTTTTAGAAAAAGAAAATTATAATAATAATGGTTCAATCCACTCATGAGTTGAGGGGTTACATTTTTTAAAATAATATTTCAAATGTCAAATAAAAGAATATTATAATTCATAAATTCTTAGATTCTTTTATCATCAAATTTTAGAGGGTAAGTAAAAATTTGAATTGAAATTCTGCTACTTTTTTGAAAATTATTAACTAAAAAATTGTTCTGTAACTGAGCACTAAAAAAAAAAAAAATGGGAAGCTAAAAAAACATCATGAAAATATTTTAAACCTTTCTCTAGTATAGGGTTACATATTTTTATATATTATTTTAAATGTAAAACTAATAAAGAATTCACAAAATAAAAGAATTACTTTTCATTAGAATTAATAAGTAAAACTTTTCAATCTCAAATAAGAACTCCTTTTTAATTCTTAGCTTACTCCTATCTTCTCATTTTCTATCTCTCACTGATATTCCTAAAATCCTCTTAATCCGGTCATGCTTTAAAAATATATATCTCACACTATATAGATGCTTGATTAGCCACTTTTTACACATTCTTTCTGAAAATTGTGTAAAACAGATTAAATTTAAAATTATGGTGTCCATAATTCTTCTATTTTATAGGTTTTATACCTGCTCTGCCATAACAGCATTGAGTACTCTTTATGCAAAACCTTTTTTTATTTGCATTTCTTTATATGCTAAAGTTCAATTTTAGAAACAGCAATGACTAATCTTTTCATGTAAGTCAAATTACTTTATATGATGTCCTGTCTATGTTTTTTCTAAAATTTGAACATAATATTTAAAAAAGAAAATACTTCCATCTCTCCTTTAGGCTTGAACTTGACCGCAATACAATCATGCCTTCACATTATACAGTTTGTTACTAACAACTTTTAATTAATCTTTTTAGTTAGATCCAGACAAACAAATTCCAGCTGTCATTAATGATAAAAGTATAACAAAAGCCAGTTGTTGTTGTTTTCAAGCTGTTTGCAGCTGTCACTGAAGGGAGGTAAATGTGTTTTATTTTTTGCAGATACTCTGCATGAAGACTTTAAGTCAAACAGGAAGGTGGTACAAGAGGGGATGCAAGTCTCCAGATGTCTAAACATTTCCCCACTCCTCCTTCCTCAAAGACAATAACCACTTGATACTGCAACAATAAAATATTTATGTTCTCCAGAACTCAAGAATGAAACTTGTTTTTCTGTTATTTTTATTGTGGTTAGTTCAATGTGCCGAGCACGGAACCTTGTGCTGTACAATCCACAGTTCACATTGGTTTACAATGTTTATGCTCATCTTCACAAGTTTGTACGAACCAACAAAATGTCAAATTTATTTGTTACATTTTTTTTGTCTTTCTAGTGTTCTCATGTTTATT
Organism: Sepioteuthis lessoniana; assembly: GCA_963585895.1. NCBI lineage: Eukaryota > Metazoa > Mollusca > Cephalopoda > Myopsida > Loliginidae > Sepioteuthis > Sepioteuthis lessoniana. The sequence continues at coordinate 9,296,619 of OY757939.1, forward strand.
GTTTAACTATAAAATAACTGTTTACTCATTTTACTCAAGTGGAGTTCAAATTGACTTTTGCAGTTAGCCATTATGCCATAAAGACTCTCCCCTCTATGATTTGTGATTTTTATAGATGTTAATATGCTAGCAAATCATATTCAGTTGTTAATTTAGTCTGTACTGAGTTGAAACAAATAAGATTGTGTACTGTTAGATTTGATTTTATTCACAGAAAGAGTATATTTTTTTCTGGTTTTAATTGAGGCTCCAAAAACCTATATTGTTTATAATTGATGTCTATTGAGTGGTAACTCAGTGAGTCAATCATTGAAGTGTTTATCGTAAGGGTTTTAATTCAATTTTTAACTATTTGGCTTATTGGATGATGCAATTAGGAAACACGGTCTCAATCTCTCTACAAAATGTTCACCAGAGTGCTTCACCTTATTAGGATTACACTTATCAACGAATCTACGTTATTAAGCATATTATCACAGTAGGCATTCAAGGATACTATATATTTCCAGTTGGAGAAGAAGCTAGACGGCAGCTACACAAGAATGTTTCGAGCAATATTAAGTCCTGGCGGCAACACCCCACAAAGCACCAACTATACGACCACCTGCCTTCCCTCAGGAAAACTATCCAAGTTAGACGAACCAGGCACACAGGACACTGCTGGAGGGGCAGGGACGAACTCATAAGTGATGTACTCCTATGGACCCCCCACATATGGCCGAGCTAAAGCAGGACGACCAGCTAAAACATACATACAGCAGGATGTAGCCCTGAAGACCTGCCAGAGGCGATGAACGATTGGGAAAAGTGGCGAGAGAGGGTCAGGGATATCCGTGCTGGCGGAACGACATGATCATGATAATTAAGTATATTTAGGCACCAGCCAGTCTTTTAAGCATATTTTGTAAAAACCACAAAGTTATTTTTAGAAGTTTTCTTTTTCCACAAGATTTCTTAAGGTTGATTCAGTTTTCTTTACATGTGCTTCCCGCCATCATTTTCAAGATTAAAGTCAAGATGTTATTTTATAAGAGAAAGTCTCTTATGAGTGCATCCTTACTTTTCTAGCAGTGTCCAGCATGTCTTGTTTATTTTCTTGGATGGTTTGTGAGATAGGAGCTAAGTGGTAGTACAACTGTTGTTTTGTAGTTTCCATCTAACTTTTTGTCCAAATATTTGATTTAAGTATTTGTAGTGTAACCCTACAATAGTACTGACACAGCTAGTTTTATTTTATGAGAAATCAGATTTCCATATTGTTGTTAATCTATCAATAGCAGTCCAAACTTTAATTTTTAATATCTAGGATGCTTTCTGTCCAGAGTGTGAATAGGTTTTGAATATTTGTATTTTTTCTGTGATATTTTGAGTTGAAATCCCTGGATTTTATAGGAGGAAAAAATAACATTTTGATTATAGCATTTAAAATGACCAATGATGGTGAAGTGTTTTGGGAGAAAATTTCATATAATGTTTATATAAAACTGAGCCAAACTTAAATCTTGTTAGACAAAAAAAAAAAATTTTTAAACTCAATAAAAACCTTTCTTTGAAGTTTTTAACAAAATGTGCAATAATATAAAGTTAGAAAAAACAGAGTCCTTGTAGCTTAGTGACAGTTTCTAACTACTTTACTAGAAAAAGTATGAGAGATGATATCATTAAAACTTTCAAAATAATTAATGGAATTTCTTATTACCTAAGACATTTTTTTTTATATTTCTCTAACTGGAAATTTATGATCAAGACAAATTTCAAAAACTAACCAAATGGATGTTTTGCTAATAGAGTCATATATTTTTTTAAACAAATTATCTAATCAGATCTATAAACAGCAATAGTGTAGAAAATTTCGAGATTAAATTGAATGACTTCAGAAAAGAATAGTTGAAAGAATTCAAAAGAGCATTTTTGGGGGATTATTGGATGAATTATTTAACAGAATTTGATCTTTATATAGATATTGTATTAATACTATGTTTTGTGCAAAGATTCTTTTCTTTTTCTTTTTTTCTTTTTTTTTTTTTAAAGTGAAAAGATAGTAAAAAGTAAAGATGCCCAACATAATATCATCGTCGTCGTGCTATCAGCACGGATATCCCTGACACATTCTCATCACCTTTCTCTATCATTCATCACTTCCGGCAGGTCCTCTGGGCTATACTCTGTATACATACAGAGCTGCTGTATGTAAGTTCAAGCTGGTCACCCTGCTTTCGCTCAGCCATGTGAAGGGGTCCATAGGTGTACATCACTTATGAACTCATCCCTACTTCTCCAGCAGTGTCCTGCATGTCTTGTTCATCTAATTTGGATAGTTTTCGTGTTGGGTGGTAGGTGGCCATACAGCTGCTGCTTTGTGGGGTGTTGCCTCCAGGACTTGTTCAATATTGCTCGCAGCGTTCTTGTGTAGTTGCCGTCAAGCTTTTTCTCCAGCCGTTTAGTTAGCATCCATGTAGTGTGTCCATATAGCAGTATCGACACGACCGCTGCTTGGAAGAAACCGCATTTCATTTTATCAGTCAGATCTGACTTCCATATGACCGATAGCCTATTGATAGCTGTCCATACCTTTATTAGTCACATGTTGATGTCTGTCTTGGTCGATGAGACACTGCTTCCTGAACTTCAGAGTATGAGCTTGGTATGATGATTCCATAGACAAGAAGTTGACAGTCACCAAGCCCCATTGATTCTGTTTATGCTATTCTAATTTAGATATATATTTTCTATCACCAATACTGAGCACACTTTCTTTATGAATGTACAAAACTACATTAATTTTTTTTTTCTTCAGAATAAACACTTCTCCAAAAATCATTGTTCTGCTGATAGTATGGATTCTCTTGGCTCTCTCTTGAAATCTATCCCTATTGGTCATCGTTCTTGGCAAGTCCTATAGAAAACCTGAATATTCCAATTTGACAAAACTGTCTTTTGATTACTCTAGAATAAAATACATATAATAAAGATTAAGGATTAAATTCTAATTACAAACCAAAATAATATTATAAAGAAACAATATATGTATGTATAGATGACTTATTAGTCGAATATTAAAACCAAAAACCTATATAAAATTGGTTAGATTATCATAGGACCTTGATGATGTATATACAAGACGGCCATTGTGGCTGCTTGGAGTAAGAGTCCTCTCACTTTTCAGCCACTAGTGATATATTTTAAACAAATAAGTTACAATATTTAAAGCAAAGTAACATTTCCCTATACTACATCTTTCAACCTTTTTTAGTTATGCTGAATAAAAATAAAGAGTGGTATGTATTTACCCAACCCTTCTGCCATGATCAGCATATGACACAAGGTCAATTTTAAAATGGAGGACTGCCAGTTTGAATTCAGAATTTTCTTTCTCCTAGACTAGACTAGAACCCAGTTTGCCGTACCATTTACCCATAACTGGAGGGAGAACCAAGGGAATCATTCCTTTCCTAAGGGTATTAGCGGAAAGTGAAACTTGATTGCTCTGTCCAGGATTTGAACTTGAAGAACTGATTCTGTTTCCTACAATGATAACTCTTCTGGTAAGTATGTCTCTTAAAGACTATTACTGATGTTGCTTGCTGACAGCTGTTTTTCTAAAGGAGTTACCATCCCATATCATCCTTACATTGTATTCAGGTTGTAAACATCTAAATGGTAGGATATTACCTGTATTTACTTGGTTAAGAGTAGTAAATTAATGGCAGAACATTAGAAATCAGTGAATGTTACAGGTGGTTCAAGAAAGAATTAATGAAGATGGATTCATCACATTGCAGCGCTCTTTTATTAAATTTTTTCTTTCCTTTTTTTCCCCTGTTTGTTTTTATATATATATATATATATATATATATATATATATATATGTTTGTGTATGTATATATATATATATATATATATATATATATATATATATACACACACACAACACTCGCCCATCACAAAACACCCTACTAAACAAAAAATCAGAAATAGTGTCCAAATGCGGATATGAAAACAAACATCTACTTTTACATTTCGACCAATACACATAATCTATCCCCATCATACCAATACCTCTGCCATTACTGACCCCTCCCACTCCTTCACAAATTACCCCACAATACACCCAATGCACTATAAGTACCATTTTCCTCCATTGAACCTTTATATCCATCTCCAAACACCCTCACCACCTGTTGATAGAATGTTAGCCATAATTTCATGACTGTTAGAAGTACGTTTTAATACAGTATATTTACTATGCCCCTCACATACATACCATCATAGATTACAATAATGTATACGTAATATTACATTAACACAACATAGGCAACTAATACAAATTGTTATTACAATTTAACACAGAACATACAAATATTAGTACTGAATAATACCCCATATTATATTACAACATACCATGTCTCTTAACACCATGATATTCCTTGCCCAGTCAGCTAAGCTGTAAAATACACCAACTGCATCTCTACAGAGGGATAAGACCCCCACCACGAGCGCCCTGGATATGACACTAAACAATCTGATGGTGAGTTTCCTGTAATGCTGGAGCTTTGGGGAATGCAGAATACCCCTTCATTGCTATTGCTCCCAGGTTCACTCTGGCCCAGAGTGGTAGCACCTGATAGGGTCCTATCTATGGGTCAAATAGTACAAAACAGTGGTTTGGAGTGTTTACTGTTTTTACATTTAAACTGTGTATTTATGCTAAACTGAATTGTTTTAACACTTAGACTGCGTACTTATGCTAATCTGAATTATCTGAAACAAAACTGAACTGAATTGTTTGAAATAGAACTGTTTTAGTGTTTAACTGTGTGTAAACAAAAACTATACTTATACTCAACTGAATTATTTGAATTAGAAGTGTTTAAACTGAATAGCTTGAAATCAAAATGTTTTCGACATTTAAACTGTGTACTTACACCAAACTGAATTGTTTGAAATACAACTGTTTATTTGTATAATAATTGATTTGGCATTGAATAGCCTACAAAGGTTGATATGCCATAAAACATAAACAAACAAGCAAGCAAACCATGATATTCCCAATTCACCTATTTTTCTTACATTTTAGATCCAGCATCCATTTTCGTCTATTATACTTACATGTCAAATCAAAAAAATTTATTTTCTTCATAATGCAATGATGATGATGAATTTTTTATCGGCTAAATCTCCAACTGTCCCATGACTTCAGCTACACATGGCTACACATATATTCAGGAGACAACCTCAAATCTGCTACGCAGCACATGTATCATCATAAACACACATCCTAACAATCACATATACGACCACAAACAACAATACACAAATATAATCCGCACACACACACACACACACACACACACACACAGAGTTATATGCAATTCTAACATAAACATCCTTTTGACTTTTTTTTTTTTTTCTCCAATATTTTTCTCTGCCTGATGATTGTCATATAAACATGGCATGAAGCCAGTGGTCGCTGATAAACATCCATGCTATCAAATATATATATATATAAAAATTAATATATATTTATTTAGGGTGATTTTATTTATAATTGAACTATTTGCCAGCATTAAATGTTTTGGTTTTTACATTAAACCATCATCAGGGCATTTGATGCTCTATCTACTGGATTTAATTTAATTTTTTTTAGTTTTAAATGAATTGAAAAAATGAGAAAAATTTTAACATTCTATTCCTATTAGTGGTGTTCTGTTTCAAAACTGCTGTAATTAGTGCTCATAATTTATTTTAAAAACGATGTATTTCATTAAAAATTTTGAAATACATTGTGTGTGTGTGTGTATGTATATGTATATATATATATATATATATATATATATATATATATATATATATATATATATATATATATATATATACACCACTATCCCCAATATCACATACATAGGCCTGCATCACTTTGGTTTATGAGCTAGCCTATAAATTTCAAGCAGTTAGTCAAAAGTGGGATACACTGGTATTCAGTTAAATTCTTCTTCTGCAATTTTTTGATGGTCAAATTTGGTGGATTCAAGAAAAACCTTTAAAAAAATATTGTTTAAACTAGTAGAACCAATGAAAATCCAGCGGATGAAAAAAATTAAGATGAGTAATTCAAGCAAGAAAAGATGATTTGCAATTTTATTACATATAAATCCTATCTGTTGCCTTTGCTATAAATGATACAAAAATATACAATAATAATCTATATAATTCTTAATACACATCATTTGTTAGTATTTGATTCTATCAAAACTACAAAATAGTTGCTTATTCTATTTTGTGGATAACAGTATTGCTGAATCTTTAAAGCTCTTTTTCTATTTTCTTTTTTGGGGGTGTCCTTGTGGTGTAATGCTTAAAGCGATGGACTGTGGAATCGTAGTAAGTGAGTTCACACTCTAGTCGCGCTATTATGTTCACTTTCGGGCAAATACCCTCGGGAAAGGTATGAACCCCCTTATCCTCCCAGCTATGGGTTAAATAGTAACACAACTGTTCTTCTAGGAGAATGGCTTTGGCATTAAATAACCTACAAAGGTTGATATGCCATTAAACGAAGAAACCAACCAACCAACTATTTCTTCTTCCTTTTCAATCTTGGACATCATGTTGTTGAAGCTTGTTACAACTTCAAATCTCATCGGATCCTCAGCAAACTAATATGCAATAATTTATGTTTACTATGCTAATTAGTGAGAATATATAAAATTAGCATAAGGCAGTTCCATCGGAGTTGAACACAGTGTTTGATATGAAGAAGCAACATCTATTTAGAAGGATATCCATTGGATTGAAGACGAGGGATGAAGAATATCTTACTTGGTTGCAAATAACATGCACATGAATAGACAAACAAGCAGAATTATAATATAGATGATCTTCACTAGAAATCAATATGTGAACCTGACTAATTTGCTTGCAATTAAATCAAAAGTTGATATATGAAAGAAGGTGACCTGTAAAAGGAAGAGATTTGCAACCATCTAATTTGCTTATCAGTTGATATATTTTATCCCCTTGCCTTTTCTACCTATTGTTCTTCTGCATCTTCAATATTTGATGCTGCAATGATCTTTCAAGTTCCTCCTTATATTTAATGATGTGTTTGCACTTGGTTTTATCTATATAATATTTTCTTTCTTCCTTTTACAATACAAAGAAATGACCTTTCTAACTTCAATAAACAGATAAAGCTCAAGTGTATACATATCAATCAAGTCTTTTTTAAAAGGTCAAAAAAGAAAAATAACAATTACCTACTGTCTATAAATTAAAGATAAATCATTGATATTCCGAAATCAATATTTGATATTTCAGCCAATCCATTTTACAGCCTTACTTAAGTTTACTGTCTATATAGAAAGTTTGTTTGTTTGTCTGTCTGTCCCACTCCTGTAAAGCAAAAGATGGCAAAAAATGTTTAAAATTATCAAGTTTCAATATTCAATTTGCATGTTATGTGTTACAAATCAAGAAGAAAAGGATCGTCTTTGATCAGGAATAAATTCAACCATTGGTCCATTGATCAGGAACTGTCAATCACCAGGTGTCATTGATTCTATCTGTGCTATCCTTACTTAGTTCTAGATATGCTTTATCACCAATATTAAGCACTCTTTATTTATGAATATAGTGAACTAATGTGTGTGTGTGTGTGTGTGTGTGTGTATATATATATATATATATATATATATATATATATCTCTGACACTGATGAAAAAGAAAATTATAACCTGAATATGACTCAAATATTCAGGATTAAACATATCAATAATATAGTTGGATTACAGTAAGTAATTATATCTACATAGTTATGTACAGGTTCTAAAATAAGGGGTGTATCAACATAACTCAGATTCTGGGCATTAATGCAGGCCTGTTGTTTATGATGCACTATGAGTGTTACTACTGTCTCTATTCCATCTTGTGAGAAGGAGGAAATAGTAAGACTAAGAAAAAAAGAAAAAGTTGTCTACTAATATTACTACCTTGAATAACAAGAAAGCACTGAAGGAAAATAAATCAACATTAATATTAACTTCTTTCTTTTCTTTTCTTTTTTTTTTTTTTTTTCTTTAAACTAAAATCAGTCTCATGTATTTATTCAGCAAACACTTCTGCCCTGAAATGTTTTGTTTTTTTTTGTTTTGTTTTTTTTTTTTTTAAACGTTTTCTTAAATTTGTATGACATTTTGAAATTTAAAACCTTAATGCAAATAAAAGAATTTTTTTTCTTTTTTTTTTTTTTCCTAGAAATTCAAAACTGCCATACTAAACTTTTTTAGCTTATTGTTACATTTTTCACATAGAACCAGCATATTTCCTTGAAGGTGAGGTTGGCAGGCTGTTACTGCTTCTAATATATAAATGTTTTTTTCTATTGTCAGTATATCTGTAAAAGCACAGAAACTACCCTAGTCATATTTTTTTTATTATACTTTACAAAAATTCTAATTTGATGTTTAAATTTCAGAATGAGAATATTTAAAAACAAATTGATCCACATTACAATTGTCTTGTAACCTTATCTCTCTGTTGTGTGTGTGTTATATATATATACCTTAAAAAACAGTGGCTGTATGGCTACCTACCTCCTATCTCACAAATCATCCAAGTAAAACAAAGAAGATTTGCAAGGCTCTGCTGGAGAAGTAAGGACAAACTCATAAGCAATGTTCTCTCATGGACTCCTCCACATAGATACACCAATGTTGGCCAACCAGCAGACTTCTATTCATCATGGACACTGGATACAATCTGGATGACCGAACAAGAGTGATGGATGATTGAGATGGATAGTGAGAGAGTCAGGGAACTTCATGCTGTCAGTGTGACTTGATGGTATCTATATATAAAGTTAGTTGTATGTGTGCATACTATATCAGATTGTGCTGTTTACATCTATTGGTTATCATCTTACCACTACTTTTTTTTTATATCTCATACAAAGGCTGGGAAATGTAACTTTCTACAGCTTGATCAAAAAGATCAGTTAATATTATACTCCATCCCTTTTTTAGAACTTGATATCCTAGTATTTTTTTAAAATCCAATCTCAAAAATGTCATTAAGTTTTTCATTTATTTTAAGGAGTATCTTAGATTAACTTATTATTTCTCTCACCCTCACTGTAAAATGATGTCCATCACTCAGCTCTTATACTCCTCTTTTGGTAATCATTACCAGAGGTAGATGGCTCTCTCTCCATCCTTATATGCACTGTCACAGCTAGATGTCAAGCCAGTAAGAGCAAATTGAATTCATCACAACAGAAACCCAACCTAAAAAAGGCTTAGAAGCCTTTTTTTTTTTTTTTCTTTTTTTTTTAAATCCAAGTCTGTAAAAAATGATAAAATTAAATAATAGATTAATTCAAAATATTTATTAATTTTTAGGGGGTTTTCATGAGTATCTGAGATCTCAAAACAAAATAGAAGCCATCTCCATTCTAAACTTTAAAAAATCATTCTACATCCTTTTATTTTTTAATAATGATTGTCTTACTACCTGCATATCATCATTCATTATCATGTCATGCCGCTGGCATGGATATCCCTGACCCTCTCTCTCCACTTCTCCCTATCGTTCATCGCCTCTGGTAGGTCTTCAGGGCCACATCCCGTATCCTCACATAGCTGCTGAATGTATGTTCGAGCTGGTCGTCCTGCTTTTGCCCAACTATATGTGGGGGTCCATAGGAGTACATCACTTATGAGCTTGTCCCTGCTTCTCCAACAGTGTCCTGCATGTCTGGTTCATCTAACTTGGATAGTTTTCGTGATGGGAGGTAGGTGGCCGTATAGTTGGTGCCTTGTGGGGTGTTGCCGCCAGGACTTGTTCAATATTGCTCGCAGCATTCTTGTGTAATTGCCACCTAGCTTCTTCTCCACCCATTTAGTTAGCATCCATGTAGTGCATCCATACAACAGTATCAATACGACCACTGCCTGGAAGAAACTGCGTTTCATTTTATCGATCTGGTCTGATTTCCATATGCTCAATAGCCTATCAATAGCTGTCCATGCCTTCGTTAGCCGTGTGTCGATGTCCTTTTCGGTTGATGAGACGCTGCTTCCGAGGTAGGTGAATTTATCTACTAGTTTCAGAGGGGTTCCGTCTAGTGTGGTGATGTCACCTGTTTGATTATGCATATAATATTAATGAATACTGCCAGTTTGGTTCCTTTAACTACAAATAGTTAATACTAAACTTTTAAAAAAAAAAGTCTCTACATCCTTTATTTTTCAATTGACAATCTCACACATAGTATATAATGTGGGTAAGTACTGCTAGTTTAAAATAATTTGAAGTATTTATTTTTCTAAGTATTGCTCATTTTTGTTTTGTATAAACTATTCGTTTTGTTTTGTTTTGTAATACACACTAACAGAAGTACCTGGTCCATGACCTTACTAAAAGGGGTTTTATGAACATCAGTGAGTGAGATAGAAAAGAGCAAGGGAAAAGTAAACTAAGAATTAAAAATGTCTCCTTATTTGTAGTTGAAAGATTTTTGCCTATTTATTTAGATTAAGAGTATTCTTTTATTTTATGGATTTTTTTTCATTCTTTTTTAGTTTACATTTAAAATGATATATGAAAATATGTAACTATATTAGTGAAAGGTTTAAAACATTATCATGATTTTATAATTTGTGCTCAGTTACAGAACAGTTTTTTTTGTTTGTTTTTTTTTGTTTTTTTTAGTTGAAAATTTTTGAAAAAGCAGAAAAACTTTTAATTCAATTTTTTTTTTTCCCTTTAAAAATTTAATGATAAAAGACTAAGAATTCATATATCACAATATTCTTTTACTTTTTTGCATTTAAAATATCATTTGAAAGAAACATAACCTTAAACTCATGAATGGTTTGAAACAATATAAGTTTATTTTTCTAAAGACTTTTTTTAAATATAACAAAAAATGAAATTCAGTTCTTAATTGCCTGTTGAGTATTCATTTAATTTATTTTCTTTTTTTTTTTTCTTTTTTTCTTTTTTTTTTTTTACCCTATAAAAATGTAACAATAAAAAGAAGCTAAGAATTTTAAATGTCCTTTGGGGGTGGTCGAAAAGGTTGTACGTTAATTCAAATGAAAAGTAATAGTTTGCATCAAAAATATTATTTTAAAGAATGTACCACTTGGTTTGAAAAAAAAAAAAAATTTTTTTTTTTTTTATTAAGTCCCCCCCCCATATTTTTTTCGGTGGGTGGGTTTACAATTAGCACAAAATTACAAAACAATAATTTTTGAAAAGTATTAAATTCAAATTTTACTTCTGTAGTATTAAACATGGCTGATCTTAACTAAAGAGTCCCCTTTTTTTTCTTTGTACTTATTTAGGAAGAACAGTGAAGAGTTCCACAAATTGAGACGATTTTTTAATTATTGAATTATATCATTTAATCAGTTAAGATCAAAAACTAAATTTTATACTTTTCTTTATTGTAAACATTAAAGTGTATGCACGATTTTAATTTCCAATGACATTACTTCCCCAGAGTTATAAGCCAACACATACAAATCAAAACAGATGTGACTCATATATATTTAGATAGATTCACTCACTTTATTCTGATAAAAGAAAAACAAAAAACAATGAATTTTATAAAGTAGTCATTTCTTTAAATCATAAGAATTGTTTAAAAAATGAATTGTGTAAGAACTAAATTTGAACCAATGGATATAAAAAATCTTCCTTTACTCAAGTAATGCTGTAGATTTTTCACAGATTTTACACACCTTTATTATCTGCTCTGTCGCTTAGGCTTAGACTACACTGACTGTATCCACTGCAGACCGATAAGACACCGCCCTAAAAATAAGGTATCTCAGCTCTGACACTAAAATTTGGTGGTGCAGCTCTAATTCTGGAGATCTGGGGAGTGTAAAGTATCCTTTCATTGCTGTTACTTACAAGTCTTCACTAATCCTGAGTGGTGATACAAGTTAGGGTCCTATCTACGGAGGCGTCAAATAGATCTGTTTAAAAATTATTTGTATTCAATAGGACTATGTGCAAAAACCTATTAAGAAACAACTACACAAAGATGTAAATAAGAACATACAATGAACATGATTCCCTAACTTCAGCTTAAAATAACTTATGGACAAGTTGACATGCCATTAAAATCAATCATTTTATTATTTCCACTATTTTATCTATATATTGCCACTTCTGTTTTTTTTTTTAGGGGGTGGGGAGTTCTTTGTTTTTTTTCTCACTTGATGAATACATGCACACACTAAGTTTCTTTAAAGGTACCAAAGGTTGGTATATTGTAATATGCATTTACCAGACATTGGCATAATGGTTAGAGTGTTCACCAATGGCCCGAGAGACCTGGGTTCAATCCCAGGTCGCGTCATACCAAAGACTTTAAAAATGGTACTTGATGCCTCCTTGCTTAACGCTCAGCATTATAAGGTACAGATGAAGAGTAAAGTGGAGGAATCCAGGGAAAGGAGTAGCGCCCTCCCCTACACCTTGTAGTAGCTATCGAAAAGGGAGCCTTCAGGTCACCCTCGACTAAAGAGAGACAACTTTACTTTTAATGTGCATTTGTTTGTCACAGATGAACACCTTAGGTTAGAGTGGAGTTGGGATTTGAATTTTATTGTTATCGAGAGGGAAAAAGGGTGAAGTTCTAATGAAGATCATTTTTCACAGCTCTTCTCTTTTTAAACTTCCATTTTGCATGCAGACAAAATTGAAAATGGCACTTCCACATCTACCACCTCCCATTTCTAAAAAGTCAAGCAGAATCACTGATACATTCTTGAAAGCTCCAATTTCACACACACACAACCCAGACACACTCTCCAAGAGAAAAATATTAGATTTAATTTCATTCTGAAAAAGATTTTGAAAATATTGTAAATATTTTCTGAACTAAAATAATCAGAATTCTTGAAAGCCAATTGGTTGTTTTTCTCTGTTCTCCTAAAATCCTCAACACAAAACAGTAGAGATCCATTTTAATCAGCTGATGGCCCAATTAATCTCACTTACACAGACTCTAATAACACTCAAATCTATTTAATGTTTTGAAAAGCTAAGCATATTTCATTTTTTGCCAAACAAAAAAAAACATTTTAAGGTTTTTAATATTTCAAGAACTGAAGTAAAAGACTTAACCTTTGTTACATCAACAACTTCTCAGCTAAAGAATAACATCAATTTAATTGTGAATGACAGTGCCTGTTGTAACTTAGGCAAATTCAGTATAATCTTGATTAGAAACAAACTGAAAACTTGTTGTATACAGGATTTTAATTTATGTAAACAGATCATAAATTTCTGTCTCACTTTCTATTGCAGCAATAAACAAAAGCATAATGCCAAACTGTTTTTTTGTGAGGACTTATAAGTTAACAAAGATAGTGGAGAGGTTAATGTTTATAGCCTCCTGGTAACCATTGCTCATATTATAAATATAAACACATTTATAGGGTAATGCTCTAATAAAAATCTCGCTATGATGTGCCATTTTTCTCTCTTTTGCTAAGTTATGATTATGTACATATATAATGATAATTTTATTGACATATGAATAGATCTAGATTATGCATGATATGTTTTCATGCATTACACACAAGGATTGTTTTATATAAAATTGGTTGGTTGCTTTTATAACAGATGAACCTTTGTTACTTTGTTATGCTAAAGTAAGTCTAACAATTGTGGTCTTCAGTTATGTATGTACAAAAATGTATCTTCACAATCATTTTAAACAGGTAAACACTTCATGCTTAGTTGCAGTATCAGTGTTTTAAGAGCCAATGTGTTACTGTTGTTTACAATCATTTTAAACTTAACCAATTTGTAAGGGTCCTATTGATGCGCCAAATAGGTCTGTAAGGGTCCTATTGATGCGCCAAATATATCTGTAAGGGTCCTATCTCTGCGTCAAATAGATCTGTTTGAAAATTATTCATATATTTAATTGGACCATGTGCAAAAAAATCTCTTGAGAAACAAATACACCAAAAATGTAAATATGAATGTAAAATGAACACAATTCCCTAACCTCTGGGTATAAAATAATCCTAGACAGATTGACATAACATTAAAATCAATCAAACAGATCTATTTGATAAATAGCTGGGATCCTAACCAGCACTGTCTCTCCAAATCAGAATAGACCTGGGAGTAATGGTAACAAAAGAATGACTCAAAGCTCCAGAACTGGAGCCTCACCACCAGATGTAGTTTAGTGTGATACTCAGGACACTTTTTTTTTTGGTGGGGGGGTGAGGAAGAAGTCTGTTTTCCTCCTGCAGAAGATACAGTCAGTATATTCTAGATACTGCCAACAGAGCAATGAAGTTATTCCTAGATGCACATTGTTATATAACATATGCCATGGATTTTTGGTTTATTCCTAGTGAACCTGTGTGCTTGGCAAGCTGTCACATTTTGATTAGTAAACAGGACAGCATGATCAGGGCACCCAGGTCCAACAGGTTTGTAACCAGAAAGAGATCATGTGATGAGAACCACACAGTGAGATTTAGACAGAGTGCAGAGAATCGCAGTCGAGCGAGGGACACGCAGCCAACCAGAGGCGTCTCTGACAAGCTTGCAAGGGGGTGCAAGTGTTGGCACCCCCTGGCTCCTGGAAGAAGATATGGGAAGAAGTCTTCTCTCTGAGTATATGTCTCTCTACCCATCTCTCACACAACCAACATCAATCCTTTCGAGAATAAAGTGCGAGAGATATGTTTTTGTAAAGAAGTGTGTTCGTTCGTTCAAGTTTGTAAATTATGTTTGATTATGTTTCCCCTTGTATATGTATGTGGCTATACAACAAATGTTGATAAAATAGACTAAGTTTTAGTCAATTGTCCTACTTTAGCCTTGACATTAAGCAATTTAGCAAATCTTGAATAATGGTACCATTCTACTTTTAACTTTCATCCTAGAATATGAATATACAACTTCTCATCTATAAAATTATTGAGTAAACAGTTCTGTCATTAAGAAACAAAAATAGATGCTATAAAATCTCATATCAGCAAAAGTCAATACCTGTGTAAAAATCATTTTCATATAATAGAGCAAATGTCTGAACCTAAGATTACTATTCAGACGGCAAAGATATAAATATATAAAGTTATAAAATGGGAAACATTGTTTTAGTAACAATTAAAATCAAATAAAACAAATATAAAACTTTGACTCTTTTCAATTGACATGTCTTCAAAGTCAATCATCAGTAAAATGAAAGCAATGTGGTTTTAAAAGAAAAAGATGATCATATTTACCCAACCCCTCCGCTCGTGCAGGATATGACACAAGGTAAATTTTTAAGCGGAGTTTAACAGGTTTGAATTCAGAGTTTTCCTTCTGTTAGACTAGTTGCCTCACCAAGGCTGAAGAACCTAGTCTGCCCTACTATTTTACCCATAGCTGGAGGGAGAATAATTTGATTCACACCTTCCCCAAGGGTATTAGTGCGATGTGAAATGCAATCAGTCTCATCCAGGATTTGAACTCGTGTCGCCATGTCCATTTCCTACGACGATAACCATTACACCACGGGCACTTGAAAAAGATAATAAAACTTGAAAGAGACTAACAAAAAAATTCATTATACTCTAGATTAAGTAAATGACTCCTTAAATATTTCTAATTTGTGATTCTATGGGTAAAATTATCCAAAAATTAAAAGTGAGGATTGCCCAACATGTTCTATTTATAAACATGCACCAATAACTTCATCTTAGCATTCACAAATACATGAGTTCGCCATTGGCAAGCACTGGTCGAATATAAATGCATGCCAAGTCAACCATTCAGTAGAATTCTCTGTTCTGTATATGTATATATATATATCTATATATGTGTATACACACACACACACACGTATGTATATATGTTATACCATAGATAAGCTGTAGTATTAGAATATATCTTTTTGAACTTTTAAAGTTTGCTTTTGCCAATGGTCCGGGAGACCTGGGTTCAGTCCCAGGTTGCATCATACCAAAAACTTTAAAAATAGTACTTGATACCTCCTTGCTTAATATTCAGCATTATAAGGTACGTATCAAGGGTAAAGTGGAGCAATTCAGGGAAAGGAGTAGTACCCTCCTCTACACCTCAGCTATTGAAAAGGGAGCCTTCTGGATGTCCTCGACCTACGGTTGCCAGCTTTACTTATTTTACTATAATGGTTCTTGTATTTTTTGATTACTTTTAATTAATATGTATCTAATATTTAATTTCATAGTTTTATGTAGATACTTGAATATTTTATCTTACTGACTATCTATTAAGTTGATACAAACATGATAATTCTTTTAAGTCATTAAAACAATTGTTAAAATTGTTCTTGTAACAGATAAGATCTCACTTTCAAAAAATATCCATGTTGACTGTTATGTAGACAATGTATATGTTGGCTGTAACATAGACACAAAAAAAAAACAATTTCATGAAACAAAAATATTCTAAAAATATCTAGCATTCTATACCATTACAATATATTCTCAGGAAATACATGATTTAAAAATTTTATATCATTTGAGATGTAAGGTGTTTCAGAAAAATTGATATCATTCTGTAATCTAATTATTTGACAAAAATGATCTTAGATTTTAACAGTATGTGTAGAAAGAACTCAAAATTTCTATGTTTAATGTTTAAACACCTTTTCTTTTCAAGTGAATAGCATTTCTATAACGGAAAAGAAAAAAACATTAAACAGAATTTTGAGTTGTTTTTACATGACGTTAAAATTTGTTATCATTTGAACGAGAATTGATAAAGTTATAAGATTATTCAATGACATCAATTTTTCTGAAACATCCTTATGGATAAACAATTTGTTTGTGTTTTAATTAATAAATATTTGATTAATACAACTTTTAATTTATGATGTATTGTAAAATTGGATAAATAAAAGCTGGACTACACACACCCAAATGATGATATGTACCAGTATATTGTAGGGGATTTCATTTTTTGTATTAAACCTCAGTCTTAATGTGTCTTCAGTAAAGAGTTTGTTTTTGTTTTGTTTGTTTTTTTTTTCATGTATAGTTCTGATTCTCAAGAAATGATGCATGAAATTTCTCACCATCTCTTGGCATTAGATTCTTGTCTTTGGCATTTGGGTATTTACTTGAGTGCATGTCTTCTGCTGAAATTTTTAGGCATTTTTTTTTTTTATTCTTTTCATTTAACTCCTTGTGAGTTTTTCACACCAGTTCTAACTGGTGGTTTTGTGGTGGTGGTGGTGGTGTTACTAATACTGCTTTATCTTCTACTACTTCTCCTTCCTTTTATTAGTAGTGGTGGTGGTGTTACTACTACTACTACTACTTTATCTTTTATAACTTCAACTACAACTTCTCCCTCTTTTTATTTGTGTTATTGTTACTATGACTACAAATTCCACACATTTCAAAGCCAGATGTCCTAAAAGACAGAAAATCTTCAAACTTCTAAAAGGAAATGTGTGAAAGGAGTACTTTCTGGTTCTTTAAAAACATATTTCAAAAATTAAAAGGCTACAGACAATATTTATTCTGTTTCAACTTGTCTCCCCCCCCCTACACACACACACACACACACGCCACCAACACCACCACTACACCATTTTTTCTCTCCTATAAAAGATATTTTCAGATCTCAAATTTAATTTTGAAGAAATATTTTCATAATCTCTTAGGCTTTTGTGCTGCACTGATATTGTTTGTTCGAAGTGTCCCTGTAATATTTGCACCCATTTGGTTCCAATTGAGGAATCGCCCAAGAAGTCAGATAGAAAGCAGATGTCTTATCAACAGACACTGCTTTGTTTTCTCTTTGTTAAAGTGCATTAAGATCTTTGGCAAACATAGTTAATGGCAGCAAAAGTTGCAGACTATCCTATTTAGTTTCCACTTGTTGGACTATTCTTCTCAAATAGCTTCACAAATAAACTTGTCCCACTGACTAATTATCCACTAGGCTACCTACAATTCACCCCACTTTGTTTCTCTAGTCAATTCACTTGACCTGTCATTAAAATAAGTTAAAAAGGAAGAAAATAATTTTTTTGTTTTGTTTTTTGTTTTTGTTTTTTTTTTGTTTTTTTTTTTCAGAATTATGGAAGAGGATATAGTGGATAAATTATATTAACCCAACAATTAAACAGTAATTCAAAATATAGAGAATAAACTTGTAAAAAGAG
Source organism: Sepioteuthis lessoniana (assembly GCA_963585895.1). Lineage (NCBI taxonomy): Eukaryota > Metazoa > Mollusca > Cephalopoda > Myopsida > Loliginidae > Sepioteuthis > Sepioteuthis lessoniana. The sequence continues at coordinate 9,314,803 of OY757939.1, forward strand.
TTTATTTCCAGTTAGCTCACAAATGATTAGTATCAAGTCCTGATTTAATAATGATTATATAATCCAGTTTGTTATTAAATCCAGAAAGTGTAAAGTTCCAAATAGGTAAATCCAAATAGCATTAGATGTTTTTTTCCTTACAGTAAAATTCAGTTGGTTTCTGGCTCAAGAAGTTTTCCAAAAATGTTTTTACCTAATCTCTTTGAGAAAATTTTTTGTCATTTGCAGAAAACAAAAAAGATGAAAACCACTTGCTACAAAGTTTGGTGAATATAGTGGATGAGGTAGAACAGACTAGCTAAAACCTAATATTTTTTCCTGCATGATTCTTGCTGAATATGGTCTTTTGTGTTATCAGAGAGAAGCATAACCTTTCTCCAACTGATGAGTGTGAGGTGTTTTCTTTAAAGATTTTTATGTACACATTGCAGCTGTTGAGTGTTTAAGTCTGCATTGAGTGTCTGAATGTGGTTTAAAAACTTAAAATGAATAATACCATAGTGATCCCACCATACACACAGCATAACTTTTCTTCCCTCTAGCTCTGCCTTTGGGATAGGCTGCCAACATTCGTCTTTGTCAATCCACTGACTTTTGCATTGAACATTATCATAAAAGACTCATTTTTCATCACCTGTAATGATATTCTTAGAGAATGAGTCATTTCTCTGTCTTGAAAGAAAATTTATCACTAAGTATATGCAATCTTCCTTGTTCTTCTCACTAAAAGTATAAGGAACCTAAATACCCAGTTTGTTTTTTCCTATCTTTTTCAAGTAGCAACAGATAGCAGATTGGGATGTGTTTAGGTTGGTTGCTTAATTCTTGAGTACTTCTGCATAAATTGCATTGTACCAATTCTCTTAAAGGTCTGATGAGTGAGCATCCTGGTCTGGATTTATCTCTCAATGACATAATGCCAGAATGAAACTTTGAGAACCAGTTTGGGACTTGGCAGTGTGTAATTTCTTAGCCATAGACACTAAAAATTTACTTAGCTGTTTCAGTGGCATTTTGTTATTCTTAAACTCACACAATATCATATGTTAAAAATGCATTTTCAGTTCCTCCATCTTAGGGGCATGAGATCATAGATTATATTATGATGCATGCCCTTTCACTGATGAAATTTCTCTTTAATCAAGTAATTTCTGGTTGCATTTAAAACATTGCAAGTTGGAAATATGCAGTTACAACTTGCTTTTAAAAAAACAAAGATTTATGACTCAATCCAATTTGTGTGTGTGTGTGTGTGTGTGTGTGTGTGTGTGTGATATAAATATATATATATATATATATAGGTTTATGATCCTCACTAGCTCACTTAAATGTTAATGGTGGACTAAATTTTTCTTTATAATCTTAATGAGAAGAATAAGGATTTTTGCCGTGACTCAGGGTCACAGACACTACCATGTAATATATATATAATCTTACCAACCCCATAATTATATTTTAAATAAATTTTTGGTTTAATTACTATTAAAGAAATGATAAATAAAAAGGTTATCTTTAAAAACTAGAAAAATTATAGAAATATCAAAATGCAAGTTGCTCCTCTTTGGTTTTGTTGATCAGTTCCTCTCCACCCTAAAACCTATCCTCTCCAATAGTGGATATCAAGGAATTTTCTCTTTAAAAGAATTTGTCTCCAGTCTCCCACATTGGTAGTAGGGAGGATTTTTTCCCTCTGTATTAAGCAAAACTTCCCTGAGACCTTTTTTTTGTCATTTATATATAAATATTTTCAATATTTTCCAAATAATTCTTTAGACTATTTAAGAATGTTCTCATTTTTTAACAACATTCCTTTTGTCTATAAGAAAGCCACACACATCAAGGTGTCAGAGAAATAGATAAGTATATGGAACAGCATAGACTTCATCTTGAAGTGGGTCTCAACAGAAACAAAAGATGCAAAATGAGGTTCTATGAAAATAACTGAGAACATCTGTTTGATACCATTTTTGCTCTATGTTCTAAAGAAAGAGAGCAGAACAAGAGTCTATTTCCCTATAAAGGTGCATATTACACCTAAAGGTTGGAGAATGTATTGGTTGAAACATGAGAAACAACAAAAACTTGAAGAATTCTCTGATTGTTTTAGAATAACTATAGATAGTTCCACAAATATGTTGATAAATATGTTGTTTTTTTTTATATACTGGCTGTGATGGGTAAATTGTTGTCTAAATTATACAAAAAGGAAAATAAGTGACATTATCAAATATATCTACTAAAATTACATCAAAATGTCATGAAATACTGTGGATTAAATTTATTCAAAGAAATCACAATCGGTTTCAACCACAGTGTCTAGATGGCTTCAGAATCTCCTGTGAGCCTTTTCAATGGTCTTCTTGTTTAAATCGGTAAATGCTGCCATTATCCTTGCCTTCAATTTATCTTTGGCGTTTTGTTAGTCACTTGCTTAACCACACTCCTTATACAATAATCAAGGGGATTGCAATTTGGCGAGTTAAGCAGCCAGATGTTAGGGGTGACATAGTTACAGAAATTTTCTGACAGCTAACATTGTGTTCTCCTCCTTGTGAGGAATGATGCAGAGTCTTGTTGCCAGATAAAACATCTTCCAGCCAGCCACCATCTTGATCCAGAGTAGCACTATCTCATCCAAGCACTTGATAAAGACTTCCATGTGAAAAGATGACTCTTGATATAACATCACTATCACTAGTGACTACCCCAAACACCATGATATGAACTGAGCATTTGGTTTCCATCAGTATCAGTACATCTTGTGGAGGCAGAGCAAGTCAGCAGTTGTTCTATGAGTTGACCATCTGATCCTGGCAGAAATTTTTCTCATTTGAGAAAAACCAAAGTATGTTCACTTGGAGCAGATGCTTGAGTTTGTTCAAAAGCTTTGCAGTGTAATCTTTCCTCTTGTCTTTCATGGCCTGTGTATTGCATCTTCCAGGGTGAATGCTATTTCCAAATTTTTTTGGTAGAGTGAATTGTGTCATGGTGCTGCTTCCTTCACAGAAAAGGCCCAACTGACTCTTGTTTGCTACTCGGTTAACAAACCGAAAACAAAACATATGCACGAAATTAATTATTTAAAATGGTAACAATTTACCCATCACCCCTTGTGTGTGTGTGTGTGTGTGTGTGTGAAAGAGAGATATCTAAGTTTTAATAGCACAGACATAGTCAAGTGGACTTGGTCTGATGATTGTGTTGGTAAGAAACTAACAGTCACCAAGCACCATTGACTTTGTTTGCATGATTAAAACTTAAATCTACAAATGCTTTATCACCAATATTGAGCACTCTTTCTTTATAAATATAGCAAATTATATGTATATATTCCTTAAGATGTATTTTGAAGAACATTCTGAATCTTTGAAGAACAACAGAAATTTATGGATGAAAAAATTTCCAACTAATTTTATGCAATAAGTATAATATGAAGTGGTGGTGGTAGTGGGGGATAATATTTCCAAATGAAAGCTGAAATTAGTTGATTTTTTTCTTTTTTTTTCTTTATGCAGATCTCATTATCATCATCAAGGCATGTTGACAGTACAGATTCCCTTGACTTTCTCTCACCATCCATCCCTATCAGCTATCACACTTGGCAAGTCCTCTAGACAACATTCAGTGTCTGCACAGAGCTGATGAATGTAAGTTTTTGCTCATCAGCCATCACTGGTGTGTCTGCGTATAGTCCTCTATTGGTGAAAGTGACTTGTGAGCTCATCCTGACTTTTCCAGTACGTCTTACTTGGAAGGTTTGTGAGATGAGAAATAGCTATACAGCTGCTATTTTGTAAGGTGCTGTTTCCAAGATTTGTTCAATATAGCATGCAGCATCCTTGTGTAGTTCCTATCTAGCTTTTTCTCCTGATAGTCCAAATGGTGCAACCATATAATAGTACTGACACAGCTACTGCTTGGAAAAATTCCCATTTAATTGTTTCAGATCAGATTTTGAAATAATCAAATCCCAATAAAATCACTCAAAAAACCTTCAGTCATAAGAAAAAAAGATATTTTTTCTTGATATGGAATAATTTCTACTTTTTCAATCTTATTTTTGCTTCTTCTTTTCTCATTAGCATTTGATTGTCAGATTTTTGCTGAAATGAAAATCTTTAATCAGCTTATTTGTTGCTTTAATATCATTTGTCTGAGGATTTTGCATTCAGCTATCCCCACCTTATTTTCCATTATGATAATAATACCCTTGTTTCTTCTGCGATTTTAATCTTAATACAAATTCTAATCTTTTTGAGGTGTTGATTTGTTATTTGATGAGTTTTAAAAACGTCTTATATTATCAAGTAAATCATTTTTTTAAGAAGAGAGAATATCCTTAATCTTCTCACTTTTCATTGTAAAATCCATTTCAACTGATTTTTACATTTTCAAACAAGAATTTTAATATCTTTTTTTCAAATTTTATTTTCACTTCAAATTAGTTTTAAAAACATGATTACTTCTTTCCTTGGTATTTAAAAAGTAAAATCTATACATATAAAAATGCAATGAGTGTATATACATATGTAAATAAATATATATATATATAGGTTTGTTTTTTTTAAATTGATATCATTCAAGATGTATAGGGTGTTTCAGAAAAAATTGATATCATTCTGTAATTCAATAACTTGACCAATTCTCATTCAAATAATCTCAAATTTTGTTGTAATTTGGTTCTTGAGTTTTAAGAGACCAGAAGTATTAATTCAACCATTCTATGAGGAAAACAAAAGTACTGGTTCTGACATTATCATTTGTCAATAAAAAGTAGTAGGACTCTCTCTCTCTCTCACTAACATCTTTACTGGAGTCTTGTATCAAATTTATTTCAGTTGCCTTCCCATGCAATTGTGACATATATTATATCCTGTCTGATGATTGTGGCAATATTTCTTCTGTTACAGGAAACTTAGAGTGATAGTATTTCAAATAATCACTGGGGGGGGGGCAGTTACAACTCTACTCACAAGTATACTGATTTTATTGCCAACACTTGTTTTTTTTAATTTCTCCGTGTGTGTGTGTGTGTGTGTGTGTATATATATATATATATATATATATATATATATATATATATATATATAGCCCAGTTTAAAATTGGGTCCTACATGAGATGGGTATGTATGGGTCAAGACACAAATGTTAACTTTTATTTCACCAATGCATCAGATTACTTAAATTCTTTAGATGTGCCCTTGCTGTAATGGTTATTGTTGTAGGAAATGGACCTGGCAACATGAGTTCAAATCCTCAATGAGGCTGATTATATTTCACATACTGCTAGAATCCTTGGGAACGGTATGAATCTAATTATTTTCCCTCCAGCTATGGATAAATAGTAAAGCAGACTGGGTTCTTTAGCTTTGGTTAGGCAACCAGTCTAGGAGAAGGAAAACTCTGAATTCAAACCTGTTAAACTCCACTTAAAAATTGACCTTGTGTCACATCCTGTCTGAAGGAGTTGGTAAATACGTACTTAAATTCTTCCGATATCATCTTATGGTAAGATGCTACTCTGTATTTAAAATGTCCAAGTCAATGCTTGCTTTATTTTTGTCTCGTCCCGTCTTCTTCTTCACTTTATTCTTTTATTCTTATAAATATTAGAAAGCAGTAAATTGTTCCTAAGTATGTCAGTCTTTTCCTTCTATGAATGTATAACAAGAGGGCAGATGATATTACCATTTTAGCATAAATGGTAGTTGATGTATCCTTCTGTTGCTCCTTTTTGTAGAAGGAAAATAAATAATGAATGCATAGATATTGATGGCTTTCAATCTAGTAGTTTAATGACTGCTTGAGAGGAAGTTTTCCTTATGCCGTGAGTTGAAGAGAATGGGAAAAACACTTGTAAATGATTATGCAGGAGTTTAGTGCTTAGCCAGAGGCATCGGGTTCATTTGGTTTAGGAGGGAGAAATAATTGACCAGGAAATGGTCTCCTAAGTTATGCAGAGGAACAATTATTGAAGTGTACTCTCTCGAGATGGATAGTCCCTGACTGCTGTTGGAATCGTCACAAGTTAGAGAAATGTTATCTCTTGTATCAGCTGGTCTTACCTAGCTGCCAGCCAAGAGGAATGAGAAAAGAAAAGAGAGAGCGCACATGGTTAGCGCTGCCTTTTATGGTGCCCGGGGAGGTGTGCCTGGGCAGAATGGCATGGGTCATTCTCATTGGATGATTTGTATAATTTCAAAACTCCAATGGCAAAACAATTCCCGCACTAAATAATGGTTTGAAATTCTTTCTGCTACAAATGTATTTATATAAAAACTAAAAGACACTAAAGTTTTACCTTACTATAGTCTCATGTATCAACTATGAAACAGAAAACAATCATCCAATGAAATTTTATTTAGTGTGTGTGTGTGTGTGTGTGTGTGTGTGTGTTTATATACACACACTCACTAGAATTCAAATAAAGGACTTGAGCATCATTTTTTCTTCAGGATTTCTTCTTCATCTACCCTGATCTTAAGGAACATAGTGTTAAGTAAGGCTGTTGCAGCATATCTGTCTATAGAGACAGTTGCATTCATTTTTTTATGAGTGTAAATGTGACTTGAAGGTTGTAATCTGTTTTAGCCAATGATATCAATTATAAATTTCTTTCTTCTTATAAATCTTTAAGTTCTGGTGTTGAAGGTATTTTTTTAAAGTCTGTAAGCTCAATATTTTGGGCTGAGTGTTATTTTACAATATGCTGTTAAGTCCAGTATTTTGGGCTCATGGAAATTACTTCAGTTACTACTAATAAAAGGCTTAAAATAATGTCATTTTATAGCTTTTCTTTCAATGGAATAGTGGAATAGCTTTAAATAAAAATTACTCATGCCCTGGAATGAAGTTTAGATATGTTTTGCATAACTTTGATTTTAATAATTTTCAAAGCTCAGACATAAACTTACCTCCCCTGAAACTCTCGAGAAGAGAGAACGTTATTCGATGACCGGAAGTAAGCAAACGGCCATATTGGTTTATGTGAGAGGTGAGAAGAAGGGTGTAATAAAGGCGTCTTCGTATGCAGTGTGTTATAGTCAAAGTGCTTTGTTTTTAACAATGGAACTATGCACTGCTACCATTGTTAAAAAAAAGAACTTTGACTATAACACTCTGCATACGGAGACGCCTTTATTACACCCTTTTTCTCACCTCTCACGAGGTATCCAAGTATCAAGGGGCTAAGAGAAATTATCCTAGAAAAAATATTTCCAAAACTAGGAATCTGTTCATACAAAAAATTAATTATAGGGAGGTGGGATAATTGCGTATATAGCACTTATTCTCTTATAAACTACCCGAAGAATCATTTAAAATTTCTTTTTAAAAATTTTAACAAAATACCAACAGAAGGATATTTCCCGGACATATGGAGACAAACCACTTTAGTACCAATTCCCAAACCAAGAAAAGACAGCTTGGATCCACAAAACTACTGACTTATCTCCTTAACCAGTTGCTTATGCAAGACAATGGAAAGAATAATAAACAACTGGCTGATTTAGCATTTGGAATCAAACAACCTTATCTCCAACTTACAATATGGATTCCGAAGTAAAAAAGGCACAATAGACCATTTAATATGCCTCAAAACAAATATTAGAGAAGCTTTCATTAAAAATGAATACCTTATAGATATATTCTTTGATCTAGAAAAAGCTATGATATGACATGGAAGTGCTGAGTAATGAAGGACTTACATGACCTAGATATAAAGGGCAGATTGCCACAATTTATTGATGGCTTCCTATTTAAAAGAAAATTCAGAGTTCGTGTTGACTCCACAATTTTAGATGGGCAAACTCAGGAAGAGAGTATTCCACTGGGCAGTATATTGTCGGTAACCCTCTTCAACATAAAAATAAACAATGTAATCAAGGAATTACCATCTGGAATTGATGAGTCTTGATATGTGGATGACGTCATGATATGTTTCAAATCAAAATATATTCATACAATTGAGCTAAAACTGCAATAGGAACTAAAGAAAATCAGCAGATGAGCAACAGCAAATGGATTCAGATTCTCTAAAACAAAATGTGTTCATTTTTGTCACAAAAAAAAATAAATCATAATTCCAGCCTGAAACTTGATGGTTCAGAGATCCCAGTTGGAGATGAATACGGATTTCTGGGGATAATATTGGACAAAAACTAACATTTATTCCCCGCTTGAAATATCTAAAAATTAAATGTAACAAAACACTGCAACTACTGCATGTGGTTGCTCACAAAGAATGGGGAGCTGATTGAAAGATTCTATTGCTATTATATAGATCATTAATTAGATCACAATTGGATTATGGTAATTTTATATACTGATCAGCTAGAAAGAGCTATGTAAAAACACTTGACCTAATCTACCACAGAGGCTTATGGTTAGTATTTGGAGCCTTTAGAACATCTCAAGCCGAGAGCCTATACACTGAGGCTAATGAAGCACCTGCAGATTTTAGAAGCCTCAAACTGGCCCTTCAGTACTACATTAAATTAAAGTCATGCCCAGCAAATCTTTCTCAGAATAATAATTTTTATCCAAAATACACAGCACTATTCCAAAAGAATGAAAAAGCCATAAAACCCTTTGGCCTCCGGATGGAAACAACCATTGGAGAAGTAGACATGAATTTGACAGTAATACATAGTACGTACCAGATATTTCACCTTGGACCATAAGAACCCCAAACATAAACTTAACAAAAACAAAACTCACCCACTAATTTTCCAAGAGGAATTAGAAAAAGTTAAGGAAAGATATCCTAAACACTTGCACAGATGGAACTACACTGAAGAAAATAATAGGATGTGCCACAATACATAAAGGGGAAATATCTAAAAAAAAAAAAAAAAAAAAAAAAAAAAATCTCCCAAATGACACCTCTATATTCAGTGCAGAAGCTTGCGCAATCAACATGGTTCTTGACCTCATCTCAGAATCAAGGAATAACAAATTCATTATCTTTTCTGATTTGCTATCAGTGTTGGAATCATTAAAAAACAGGAAATTTGATAATCCATTAACCATAAAAATTCTGTGCAAATTAGAAAATTTATCAAATGATAATGATGTACAGATATGTTGGGTCCCAAGTCATAATGGAATCAGCAGAAATGACCAAGCAGATAAAACAGCCAGGTCTACTCTAAACATAACCACGGAAAAAAGTTTAAAATACCATATACAGATTTTAAAATGAAGATAAATAAAGACATATTACAACAAAGACAACAACACTGGAACGGCAATAAGCATAATAAATTACTAGAAATTAAAGCCGCATTTGGGGAATGGAAACAAGGCTACAGAAAAAACCGAAAAGAGAAGGTCATATTGTCCAGACTTTGTATAGGTCATGCAAAGACAACACATTCTTACTTATTTGAAGCAAAGCAGCAACCAACATGTCATGTATGCCAGATCAAATACACTGTGAAACACATTCTCATTAAATGTACTGCCCTGGCCCATATAAGAGAAACCTTTTATAGTGAAAATGACATGAAGAAGTTGTTCCAAAATATTGAAATAAAAATATGTTATTCTTAAAAGCAATAAAAATCTAAAAGAAATTTCAACAAGACCAAATTTCTCCTACAAACTGTTTTGCTACAAGAAATACTTCAACAAAATCTTATCCTTCCCACAACCTGTCCCCCCCCCAAGAAAAAAATCTTTTTACTACAAGATGGTTCGCTTCAAATAAACCTTCAATAAAACTAGATTATTTCTACAAATTGTTTCCCTACTAATAAATTCCAACATAAGATCTTTCCTTTCCCCCTTTTTAACTTGATTTGGCATTAAGTGACCAGGGAGGTTGATATGCCGTAAAATAAAAACAAACAAAATATTCTCTAACAATTTAATCACAATCATAATTGTAGTTATTCAAAATTTCTTTTAAATAGAATTTGAAAAAAAACTTTATTCTTATATTTTGTAATTTGCTTGAAGCATTGCACAAATTATTTAATTTTATAGCATTGAATTAATTTAAAGGGCTATTACAATGCAAAATAATTATTATTTGAGTTGAATTAATTTCAAAGTAAAACTTCATAGTCAGAGACTTTTTTTTTTTTTTATAAATGAACACTATGTTGGAAGTGCAAATTTTTTTTTTTTTTTCTTTTTTTTTTAATGTTGTAAACATGGTGTCACATGCAGTGTTAGAACTCCATGTTGGGTGTTGTAACCATGGTGCTATGTGGGGTGTTAGAACACCATGTTGGGTGTTGTAACCATGGTGCTACATGGGGTGTTTAAACGCCATGAGGAGTAGATGCGATTTCAGTTGTCCTAATCAATTTCATTTTATTTTACAGGGTGGAACAATAAAATTGAATTGTTTTTCTAAAGAAAACAACACTACAGCTTTATTTTAAAACTTTTATTGAAAAAATCAATTCAGCTAACTTGATTATGTAGTAGAGTTAACATCTATTCAATGTAGCCGCCTTCAGCCTCAATCACTGCCTCAATACAGATCCGGAACTGGGAGCATGCCTTTTCCACAAGCACTGGCGGGAGCTCAGCGAATACTCGGCAGATGGTGGCGATCAGGCTGGCTTTGGTGTTGTAGGAGGTCATGTTGGTGATGTTCTCGATGTATGACCAAACGAAGTAGTCCAGCAGGTTCAGGTCGGGGGAGGAGGGAGGCCAGTGAGTGAAGGATACAATTTCGTAGCACTCCTTCTGAAGCCAAGTCTGGGTCTCTTTGGACTTGTGGGCTGGCGCCGAGTCCTGCTGCTACACCCAGGGTCTTCCACCGGCCACCTGATTGCACCAGGGGATCACCACACTCTTCAGCACATCCAGGTACACTTTGGTCTGGACTTTCAAGCCAACTTCGAAGATGTGAGGTGGCATGATGTGGCTCTCACTTGAAACCACACCAAAGACCATAACCGTAGCCGAAAACTTTGTTTTCATCACCCTGGACACATCCCTGTTATTCGTGGCAATCCAGATTTGCATTTTGAGAGTGCTGGCAATGGTCCTGTTGTCATAACTTGGATTGGTAGAGAGCATGAGTTGTACAGCGGCACATCTCCGATCTCACTCATTGAACATTATATCACTTTCAGACATGATAGAAGGCTCCTATCGCTCTTGGGATTTGTACACAACTGGCCAACTAGTTGATGGTCTGCAACAAAAAAAGAAAACCGGTTTTCATTGAACGGAAATGGAATCGTGTCATCTTTTCTAGGGCGACAATTTTATCGTTCCACCCTGTATTTTATTTTATTTTAGACTCAGATATGTATTTAAAATGTGCATGTTAATTAATGATATATTCAGTATTTAATTCTAACCTACTGTTAATCTGAGCTATTAATAAACCTTCCAATTAATGTCATGTCTATTCTGCATGGCGTTTAAACACTCCACGTGGCACCATGGTTACAACACCCAACATGGCATTCTAACACCGCACGTGACACCATGTTTATATTGAAATTTAATTGCCTACTAATAAGGCCATACTCAATAAATTTTAATTTGTTATAACAAAGCCTAAAATTTAAATTTTTACTACACCTGTGTATGAGATGCACTATTTTTCCAGATTTTTTATCCCGAAAGTCAGGGGTGCATATTGTTTACAAGAACTATGATAAACTCTTTTGTAACTACATACCTCACCATATTCTGAATGAAATGACTAAAAATAAGTTATATCTATTGCCCAAAATAATGTATTTTATGCCGTTACAGAGAAATAATATCCATTGGGATGTATGTTTGTTGATTATTTTGTTTCTCCTAATGTCACTTCATTTTCATCACAAGCTTTTTGCATTTTTATGTGAACATGCCCATGTGTTTGCTTTAAATACTGTATTAAAATTGTGTTTTAAGACGTAATATAAACTATATAAATTTTTTATTTCTAGTCTACAAACGGATGAAATGTTGAACAAATGCTAAATTTTGGTTATATTTGGCTGCTACATATTCTAAAAAGTTAGTGTGTATTATATACAATTTTAATTGGTCATTTGACCAGGCTGTAGAAGGTCAAACTTATAAGGTTTAGAGGGTCACAGGTTCCAAAAATTTCTTAGGATTAAAAATGGTACTTGATACCACCTTGCTTAACACTCAGCATTATAAGGTACGGTTCAAGGGTAAAGTGGAGCAATCCTGGGAATGGAGTAGCGCCCTCCCCTACACCTTGGTGTAGTAGCTATCGAAAAGGGAGCCTTCGGGTCACCCTCGACTATGGTCGCTAACTTTACTTTACTTATATATAAAATACTTTTCTTCTTTTTCAAAGAAAAAATAATTTCATCAACCTGCTGAAATATATATTTACCCAACTTTTTTGCTACTGACAGGATGTGACATAAGGTCGATTTTTAAGCAGAGTAAAGTTGGCTTGAATTCAGTTTTCCTTCTCCAAAACATTAGCTAAAGAAATCAGTCTGCCCTACTATTTACCCATAACTGAGGGGAGAGAAGATGAATTAATGCCCTTCACAAAGGGCATTAGCATGAAGTGAAATACAAACAGCCTCATCCAAGCATTGAATTTGGATCACCAATTCTATTTCCTACAATTATAACTACTACACTAAGTATGCATCCTTCTGGCCAAAATTGATGTCAATTTGCCAAAACTTTTTTTTTATATTTACATAGTTTACTAATAGTGGTAAATAGTAAAAATAAACGTGTTGGGTTGAGAGAGAGAATCCTATCTTTACTTCTGCAAATGGTAATTTTATTTATTTTTTAATGGCATGTCAAACAACAAGAGAATGAACAATTAAGAAATAAATTAATTGCTTCATTATTCAAACGTGTGTGCCTATTCATCCTCAAACTAATTCCACTTTTACTGTTTTATATATATATATATATATATATATATATATATATATATATATATATATAGTTTTGTTTTGTGGGTCTATTGGACTTGCAGCATGTTGTGAAATAACACTCAGTCCAAAATATTGAGTTATTAGTGGAGGTGCCCGTGGTGTAATGGTTATCATCGTAAGAAATGGACACGGCGACACAAGTTCAAATCCTGGACCAAGCTAATTGCATTTCACATAGCACTAATACCCTTAGGGAAGGTATGAATCCAATTATTCTCCCTCCAGCTATGGGTCAATAGTAAGACAGACTGGGTTCTTCAGCCTTGGTGAGGTAACTAGTCTAGGAGAAGGAAAACTCTGAATTCAAACCTGTTAAACTCTACTTAAAAATTGACCTTGTGTCATATCCTGCCCGAGCGGAGGGGTTGGTAAATACAAAATATTGAGTTTACAGACTTTTAAAAAAAGCAGCTTCAATTCCCAAACTTATAAATCTATAAGGAGAAAGTCACAAATTAATGAAAAAAGGGTTTTTGAAAAACTTAGTTATTTTAAATTCAAAAAGTAGATAAAATGAACAAAATATTCTTTGTGCTTGTTTATTTATAATTTTTTTTTTTTCCTTTTCTTTTTTTTTTTTTTTTTTTTTTTTTTTAAATAACCTACCTTTAACTGCTCAGTGATAAGACTAGCAGACTGTTGGTTGATCAGTCTGGTATTTTATTCCAAGCGCATTAATTTGAATTTACAGTGCTAACTTGATGAAAACTGATTTTGAATATTTTTAAAAAATCCTCTTTATCTGGTTGATCTTATATTTGTAAATTACATTATTTTTAATGAATCTATTTGGTTCCTGTTGTAATAGCAATCCATGATTATATTATTGCTTCTATTTAGGAAAGAGTAAAGGATTCTAATTACCATAATTATTTGTGCATAGCACACATCCCTAACTTTGTGCAATGAAATTCTTGGGAGGTGGGGAAGTATCTTGTATATGCACTGACTTTTTAGAATTTGTAGCAGCTGAATATAACATTTTGTTTAACTTTATATCCAGTTTCTATAGATTAATAATAAAAATTTAAACAGTCTACTTATATTTTGAAATAAAACATTTATACAGTATTTAGAGCAAACGCATGGACATATTCAATCAAAAATACAATAAGATTGTGACATAATGCACACCCTTAACTTTTTAGGCTTAAGAATGTGGAGAGAAAAAAGTGTGTGTTATATACAAATAATAATGATAGTATTTCATAATTATCTCCATTATATTAAGAATTTGGATGATGAAGAATTGATGCTCAGTTTGTATACACACCTCACAAAATTGTCCTTCAGTTGCAAATTGGACTAAAAAAATTTTTTTATTCTCTAAGTTAAAGTATTCTAAATATTTTGTTTATATAAAAACCTTGCCAATATTTTAATTACATATGTAAATCTACCTACAGTACAATCATAGAGAGCTTAAAATTAATATGGCAGTTAATTCCCTTGAAATTTCTTTCAATAAAAGTAGAATACATGGAAAATAGGGCATGCTTGGTGGCTAGAATAGTTGTGTATTTTTTACTGTTACCATTAGTTCATGTTTGGGCATAGAATTAATGTTGACTTTTAAGACTGGTGAATTCTTTCCAAATGGAAGATGGTGTAATGGTTATTGTTGTAGAAAATGGATGCAGTGATCCAAGTTCAAATCCTGGACGAATCTGTTTGCATTGCACTTAATATTGATATTCTTAGAAAAGGTATGAATAGAACTATTCTCTCCGGCTATGGGCAAATAGTACGGCATTTAATTGTGGAAACAATAAATTGCAATACTTGAAACCATTTAACTGTCAGCAAACAAATGATTAATATTAAATAAAATTAATAGTGTTTGAAGGGAATACTTGTAACCATTTAACTGTGTGCAAACAAATGAGCTCCAGCATGTTTAAAAAATGTTACCTACAAACTATTCACTTACAAATCATATATATATATATATATATATATATATATATATATATATATATATCAACGGAAATTGGAAAAGTACGAAGCCCTACGTGAACAGTGTACTAAGAATGACTGGTCAACAGACATATTTCCTCTTGAGATTGGATGTCGAGGTTTTATTTCGAACACAACCTCTACATTTTTAACCAAAATCTGACTTTCACCAGCAAAGAAGCGGGAATATATAAAAACGATCCAAAACAAGGCTGTAACTGCATCTGAATGGATATGGCATTTGTACAGATCCAATAAAGTCTGGTAGTATTGTGAGATACTGCTGGGGTGCCCTGGGTTAGTGGTAATGATGCTTCAGCCCCAAAACCATGCCTGAACCCAGTGTCATCATCTGATGAAGACTTTACTGGAAGCAAAGCTGCTTCTTTTGCGGCAGCTTTTGTATATAATTTTTATATATATATTTCTTTTAGCAAAAACAAAACCGGTCACATTAGGATTATAAATTTATTTCCATCCTGTTATGTGTTTTTGATAAAATCAAAAAACACAAAAAAATTAACAGGACTTCTTCAGATCTAATGGATAAAATAAATCTCTCTTAAATTAAAAATATGAAAATTATTATGTTCTCTCTTAAATTAAAAAAGGATTTATTTCACTTACATTGAGCTCTTTACCAGGAAAATTTAAATGTTCACTATTGAATGTTTTTTTGTCCTGATGGAATTCCTCCCAACTCTGGTTTAACTGGACCGAATAATACACACACACACATATATGTATATAAAACCGGATTTGGCTTTAAATAACCATCAAAGGTTGATATGCTATTAAACCAAATAATTTAACCTAACAGAACACATTCCTGTTGGTAATGGAGATATATGAAAGTTGCTGATTTTTATTATTGATGAACCAGGTATCATTGTCGAACATTTACCTCTAAAAAAAGAAATCTGCAAGATGAATTCTGAAAAGCCCTCAAACCAACAATAAACTTTATTTTCTTTGAATGAATGATCCTCTTCTTGGTTGGATTAAGATCTTTTCAGCATGATATTGTTTTATGCAATATGTTTTTAAGCTAACTTCTTCACCAACATCATCACTATACATTAACAAACAATATGGCTACACAATTATCTATGTAGGACATAGAATTGGTGACCCAAGTTCAAATCCTGAATGACTTGACTGCACTAATTGCCCTTTGGAAAGGCATACTGACTGGTCTAGAAGAAAACCTGAATTCAAACTAGCTATACTCTGCTTTAAAATTGACTTTGTATCTGTCTATTGTGGAGGGGTTAGGTAAATACATAAATTAACCATAGAACTGCAAGTTGTAACAACTTTTTTTTTTTTTTTCATAAAATTCGGATAAAATGTTCTATATTTTCAGAGATTTCAACAATAAAAAAATTTGAAACACGACAACAGATTCATTAACGTTAGGTCATCATATATTGAATATTGTAGATATCTCAAATCAAAAAGAGGTTTGGTTGGTTGGGTTTTATGGCATATCAACCTTTGTAGGTTATTTAACACCAAATCTATTTTTATGTAAATCACTTCTATTTAAAGCAATTCATAGTTTATTTGTCAAAAATATTTCTATTTCAAACTATTCAAGCAGTTATATATAACAATTCAGTTGAGTGTAAGTACAGTTTCAATGTCAAAAACAGTTCAGTTTAGTATAAGCACGCAGTTTAAATGTAAGTACAATTTAATTGTAAAAAATATTTCTATTTCGAGCTATTCAGTTTAGTCAAGCAATTCTAATCCAGCTACTTCAGTTTAGTATAAGTACAGATTTTGTTTACACACAGTTAAATGTCCGAACAGTTCTATGTTAAACAATTTAGTTTAGTGTAAATACAGTTTCAATGTCAAAAAGAGGTAAATCCAGTCACTTTTGTGCATTCTTTAATGTGAGTTGGCTTTCATATGAATATTTATAGAGAAACTTTTGAATTTCTCCCAACATATCACTATCAATTGATGGAGGAGGTATAAAAGAAAACTTACATTCAGTTGTATGCTCATAAGTTATCCTGTAGATAAGCTGTAATATTAGAATATATGTTTTTCATGAACTTTTGTTAAAGTTGGCTTAAAAATGGTTCTTGTATTTTATTTTATTACTTTTAATTAATATGTATCTAATATTTAATTTCATAGTTTTATGTAGATACTTGAATATTTTATCTTACTGACTATCTATTAAGTTGATACAAACATGATAATTCTTTTAAGTCATTAAAACAATTGTTAAAATTGTTCTTGTAACAGATAAGATCTCACTTTCAAAAAATATCCATGTTGACTGTTATGTAGACAATGTATATGTTGGCTGTAACATAGACACAAAAAAAAAAAACAATTTCATGAAACAAAAATATTCTAAAAATATCTAGCATTCTATACCATTACAATATATTCTCAGGAAATACATGATTTAAAAATTTTATATCATTTGAGATGTAAGGTGTTTCAGAAAAATTGATATCATTCTGTAATCTAATTATTTGACAAAAATGATCTTAGATTTTAACAGTATGTGTAGAAAGAACTCAAAATTTCTATGTTTAATGTTTAAATACCTTTTCTTTTCAAGTGAATAGCATTTCTATAACGGAAAAGAAAAAACAAACAAACAAACAGAATTTTGAGTTGTTTTTACACATGATGTTAAAATTTGATATCATTTGAACAAGACTTGGTCAAGTTATTGGATTACAAAATTATATCAATTTTTCTGAAACACCCTGTACATCTCAAATGTATATGTTGGCTGTAATTTTACAAAAAATATTCCATCACAATATTTTCCCAAGAAATAATATCTATGAATAACAAATTTTCTCTGTTTTAATTAATTAAGACTTGATTAATACAACATTTTTTTAAAGGAAATCATCAGATTTGATTGAAAGTTTTTTTCAAAATACTGAAATTGTTGGGGGGGGGCTGAAGAAAAAGTGAAGGAAAGAAGGTTTAGCTTTTTTGTTCTGTAGTATTGAGCTTAAAGAATGATAGATTTATTATTGCAGACTAGGAAGGTAATAGAAGTGTCTCATTTAATACTAAACTTAGCTACATGCTACTTACTAAAATAAGTGTGCCTCCTGCTTGGAAATATGTCATCTTATTTGTAAAGCCCTTCCCCATCATGTTTTGGAAATGGGATAGGTGTGTGTGTGTGTGTGTGTTCCTTTTATGTGGATTGATGTTTGCAAGCAATTACTTAACTTAGGTAAGTTTGCAATGATGCAATGGTTAGAAGGAATTCCAGGGTTTTTTGGTAGAGAGAGGGGTTAATATTGCTATTACTTTTACCTTGAAATAGGCCAGTAGAAAAAGTCACAAAAATGTCGAAAGGTCAAAATAATTATAAGTTTTTTTGTTTTTTTTTCACCAAGGTCTCTATTTTAACGTGAATCAAACCTTGGCAAATATGAAAATTTTTGTCAGTATGTCCTTTGTATTTTTAGAATATACATAATCTGTTTTAACACATCACTTAATAAGTTCTGGGCCTGACATATAGATGGCACCACTAATAAAAATCCATATGATTTTTTAAAAAGTACCAACCTTCAAATGGTACATGTAAAAATTTGAACCTAATCGGATTATTAGTTTACAAATTAGTTATTTAAATAAAGCTACTATTGCAAATTTTCAAAACAATGGAAAAATCTGAATTTCATTTGTTCATAAAGCATTGCTTTCTAATGGGGAAAAATACTATTCAAGCAAAGCAATAGCTTGATAAGTGTTATTCGGACTCTGCTTCATCGGAAACAGCGGTTAAGAGGTAGTATGCTGATTTTAAATGCGTTCGTACAGACACAAATAATGCCAAATGCTCAGGTCGCCCAAATTTGGCAGTTATCCCAGAAAACACCAAAAGACTCCACACTCGTTTTGACCAATCATAAATTGAAGTTGCGTGAGATAGTAGAATGAGTTGAAGATATCAGAAGGTAGTGTATTCACCATTTTGCATGAACATTTGTCAATGAGAAAGCTGTGTTCAAAGTGGGTGTGCGTTTGCTCCCAGTCAATCAAAAACAACAACATGTCGACGATTTAGAGTGTTGTTTGCAATTATTTCAACACAACAAAAAGGAGTTTTTGTGTAAATATATGATAATGGATGAAACATGGATCTACCACTTCACTCTGGAGTTAAATCGGCAGTCAGCTGAGTGGACAACAGCAGGTGAAAACCGTCCAAAGACACAAACATCAGCAGGGAAGGTTTTGACCTCCTTATTTTGGGATGCGCAAGGTATTTTGATAGATTGCCTTGAAAAAGGAAGAACAATCAATAGCAAATATTATACAGCATTATTGGTGCGTTTTGAAGGAAAAAATTGCTAAAAAAAACGACCAAGACAATGTACCGTGTCACAAGTCAATCACAATGATAGCAAAACTACATGAATTGCACTTCGAATTTCTTCCACACCCACCCTGTTCTCCAGACCAGGTCTCCAGTGACTACTGGCTGTTTGCAGACCTTAAAAGAATGCTCCAGGGAAAGAGATTTGGGTCCAAATAAGATGTGATATCGGAAACAGGCGTATTTTAAGGCCAAAGACAAATCATTCTACAAAAAAGACATCAAATTGTTAGAGAAGCATTGGAATCAGTTTATCACCCTAGAAGGAGACTGTTGATGAATAAAATCGAATTTTGCCTAAAAGTTGTTGCTTTATTAGTTAAGCCCGGAACTTATTGAGTAATGTATTACATACCAAACTGAGGTATAATTTGAAATTCAAATGAGGATATCAAATGAAATATAGTGAATGCTTCTTTAATTTCATAGCAAAAAAGAACCTCTATAAAATGTGTTTTGTAGTAAAATTTAAATTTAATTATAAAATTTTCTATTAAAATATTGTATTTATTTTTATATATTCAAAGAACATTCTATCAGTATCTACTTATTGCAATATTTTAATGTATTTTTTTTTCTTAAATATATTTCTACATCATTTTGTTGCAATTTAAAAAAAAAGAATCAGTAGATATATTCTGAATTAATTATTTAGTCATCATCTAACTTTATCCTCTTCAAAGCCTGATGAATTAGCACAGGCTGTATCACAACATTCTCCACATGCTACTAAACAATTAAGACCATATTTCTTGCTGGTAAACTATATTACAATCCATTTTGCAGTTGCACTGGATTAACTTGAGAAGACTTTCTGGTGCTAGTAGCATGTCCATCATTTGTGGTGTCATGATGCCATCAACCACCTACCATCCTTATTCGATGGACTGTTAAAAACCATTACATAACCAAACTTGTACTTGCTAGTATACATGCTTAAAATGGAATTTTTTGGCAGCTGATGTTGGAGGTAGAACATTCAAGTTTACTGTTTTTTGGCAATCTTTTGAAAAAAAAAGCCCAATGCTAATGTAATTTATGTTCCCATCTGGTGTTTCTCCATATACAATGACTGGATCATCTTCACCAGATACAATGATGCTTTCTTTTGATGTACTTATCTGACAGAAGACATCTGCACAATGCTATAAATCATTGTATTTTTTTAATTACAACTGCTTTGCCTGCATTGAATATATTTATCTATATGTATATATAAGCAGGATGCAATTCAATGTCAATTTTAAGTGGATTTTAGTAGTTTTGAATTCAGAATTTTCTTTCTCCTAGATCAGTTGACATACCAAGGCTAAAGACCATAGTCTGCCCTACCATTTATCCATTGCTGGAGGGAAAATAGTGGGATTAATACCTTTCCCAAGGGTATTAGTCCTATATGAAATGCAAATAGGATCTGAACTTAGGTCACAGTGTCTATTTCCTATGATAATAACCATTACATTACAAACACCCATTGAATATATGTGACATTGTGTCACATCCAAGTTGGGCCTGAAGAAATGTGTAAACACATGCTTGGGTCAAGTGCAGACTTCAAATAGTGTATATTCCAGATTCTTTTTGAAGTTCATTTCTTTGCTTCATGCAACATTAAGACAGCTTTATTACTTGGGTCAATATGGTAGCAAAGGAGAACAAGTATATCCGTATCAGCAACAACAATCGTTTCTCTCTGAATAGCAGTATTTACAGCAGTTTTAACAATAAGTCAGCATCACCACTGGCATGGACACACTGACACCCTGATTGCTCCAAACACTCAGATAATGTCTGAATCAATCTCTGTTTATTTAACTTATTTGTCTGGAAGACCTTTTTTTTTTTCATTGTTGGAGCCATGGTTAACTCACTGTTTACAGCCACAGAGTTTATTCCTCTTCTCAAATGAGTCATGTCTTTTACTGAAGGTTCTTTACTGTAACTATCAAACACAATGATACACTTGTCATACTTACATAATATATATTGAATATGTATATAACAGATACTTTTAAACATAAGACCAGGATACCAAATCATCCTATGTATGAAAACTGCTCCATCCAAAACTTGCCCAGTCAGCTGGGGCTGTAGAATACACTGACTGCACCTCTGCAGAGGGGTAAGACCCCCCCCCTAACGAGTGTCCTGGATATGACACTAAACAATCTGATGGTGAGGTTCCAGTAGTGCTGGAGCTTTGGGGAATGCAGAGTACCCCTTCATTGCCATAGCTCCCAGGTCCACTCTGGCCCAGAGTGGTAGCACCTGATAGGGCCCTATCTATGGGTTAAATAGAACTAACAGCATACTTATGCTAAAATGAATTGTTTGAGTAAACTGAATAGCTTGAAATAGAAGCGTTTTTGACAATTAAACCGTACTTACACTTAAACTGCGTGCTTATGCTTAACTGAATTATTTCAAATAGAACTGTTTTTCGACATTAAAACTGTATTTACACTTAACTGAATTATTACATATAACTGCTTGAATAGTTTGAAATGGAAATGTTTTTGACAATTAAACTGTGTACTTATGCTAAACTGAACTGTTTTCATGAGAACAGATTATTGACATAAAAATGGATTTGGCGTTAAATAACCTACAAAGGTTGATATGCCATAAAACCAAACAAACCAACCAAACCAATCCATCCTAAACATAGTCTATCAGTGGGCAGCGTGCATTCTTGGCATTGAAGCAGGTCCCAAATTTGCTTTGTTTGCGAGTCTACTGGAACCAGTGAAGTCAAAAAAAAGATGTAGGATAACTATACAGTTTACATTCGAACAGATCTTGAACATCAAAATTTTCTTTAGTCACCAATAATGTTCAGTATTGTAGGTGAATATGCAATGCTTCTTTGTTAATATTAACATTTGTTTTTTATTCAGAGTTAACTCCCTGATTTTTTTCGCTTGAATGAATAGTTGAAAACCTCTTTGCCTTCAATAGATTGAAGAATCTTATAGCCAATGTTTGATCCACATTTACTAAATCCTGTACAACACCACCAGAAAAAAATGCTGCACAGTGATGTGTCTGATTTACTGAAGTGGTTTCTTGCTTACAAAAAGGGGATCAGCTTTTCTGTATCCCTGCAGTCCCTCTTCTGTCATGTGTCAAAAAATTCTTTATGCTGTTCACTGTTATAACTGACACCAATAAACTACTACATGGCTTGATTTAGTTCAGTAGATGACACTAGTCATTGCCGTTCTGTCATTCCCCTACTCCTGTTGAGTCTACCTGTGAATTTGATGCTACACATCAATATCTGTTCAATAATAAGATCAGTGGAAAGGCCAGCCCTTTATCTTGCTATGGTGAATAACCATTCTTTAAAAAAAATACAATTCAGGATGGTCTCTTGACAAGGTAGCCATTTGTTGCAAATAGAAATATATTGTCTTTGCATACAAATTCTAATCTATAGCTGCAAAATATAATAGAATGTCTTACAATAAAGTAAGATGGAGACTCTAATTTCCTGTTCTTTCAGCCCAGTGAAAATGTTTAAGAATACCCACCATTTTCATATATTGCAAACACAGGCAACTAGTACAATTTATCAAGTTTTTCTCCTTTTCCTATTCCAACTTCTCATGGATTGCTATAGCTGTTCTAATAGATTCTTTATCTACCATTGCATCTGGATTAGAAATGAGCTGTGTAAATATTTCTTTAGCTGTTCATATCCAGTTTTCTGTTATATTAGTATCTCTCTGTGTGGTTTATGTATCTGTTAGTGATTCTTCTATCTCCAAGTGTATTTCACTATCAGATACAATAGAATGTGGTATATAAAGTTCCAATGCATCCGCATAAAGTAATATATTTACTGCCTCATCCATTGAGAAATGACCTCTACAAGCACTGGTGAATGCTTTTCCACTAAATACATATGACACTGTGTTGTAGCTATAGTCGTCTCCCTGAAAAATGATAATCCTGTTTTTTCTATAAGATGATTGATACACCCAAGAAAACTTTTGTAGTCATGTGTATGTAGTCCTCCAATTTTCAGAACCATGGATTTCAAATAGTTGCTCGATGATTCATTAGCTAAGATGGTTTGAGCCTTTCACCATATGACCCAGTCAGCTCAGGCTGTACAATAGACCAACTGCATCTCAGCAGAGGAGTAAGGCTCCTCCAGCGAGTGTTCTAGATATGACACTAAACAATCTGGTCGTGAGTCTTCAGTAATGCTGGAGTATTAAGGAATGCGGAGTACCCCTTTATTGCCATCACTCCCAGGTCCACTCTAACCCTAATAATTTAGTTCTATTTGACCCATAGATAGGACCCTATGTACTTATGCTAAACTGAATTTTTTCAAATAGAACTGTTTTGACATTGAAACTGAATTTTTATGCTAAACTGAATTGTTTGAAATAGAACTGTTTATGTGTATAAAAATGGCTTTGGTATTAAATAACCTCCAATAGTTGATGTGCTGTAAAACCAAACCAATAATAGCTGGTTGAAGGTGATAATGAGTTGTGGTTATAGTTTGCTTATTTAACCAGGAATATGAACATGGAATAGATGAATGATATATTTAGTGGATTTAGGTTAATGATAGGCAGAAAAGCTACAATTGACCTCCCTGGGTGATTTCCTTTGTGTTCCATTTGCATTAATCCTGACCACCCTGGATATGACCATTGCAGAAATGGGGAAACTGTCCACAGGATATCTTGTAGATATAGGGATTCAGGGGAATAGTCAAATGGTCAAAGTTGAGTAAGTTCACCAAAAGAAGGTTTATTCCTTTCTTTGGGATAGTGATAATGCTAAATTATAATCTGTCCGACCCTTAGTATCTCAATGATTGTTACTTTCCACTGGAGAATCACAAGAGAGACAAAATTTCCTGGTGTTACTGTGGCAATCATATACATCCCATGCAAGATGCCATGTCCTTAAAGTGTCTGTTTGATGTACTCAACATTATCAGCAGCATACTGTACAATTTGACCTTCTGAAACAGTAACAACACTTTGCTGGGTAACAGAACTTTTTTCAAACATTCAAAATGAGAAACACTATATGGGAGAATTTCTATTGCCTTCTTTAGAGTAATTTCGTCAGTGTTTGGATAATTGGTGTGTTGATATAATGCCTCTGTCATTTCCCATAATTTTAGCTGCAGTTTCCACAGTGCATTTAGTTTCTTCCTCAACATTGCTATATTTTTTTATGGTAATCATGCAGTATGGTTGAAGCAGTAGTTCTAAATGTAACAATATTTGTCCTATCATTTCAATTGGTGAAAAATATTTTTCACGAAAATATTCTTGGAGCTTTTGCTTCATATATTGTATACTATATTGTTCTTGTATTGAATTTGGCATCTTAAGGAATACACCTATCATTTCAATCAAGCCTGCCAAAGTCAATCATTCCTTGTCATCAAGATATCTTATGATGAGTTTAAAAGTATTATATATATATATATATTTTTTTTTGTTCTAAAGGACATTTCTGACTTAATCGTGGTTTCTTCTGTTATTATCTTTCGACTGAAATCTCATTGAAATATTTTTGTCTGTTAAAAAGTTGGTACTGCATGGGCGGTGATTGACTACATCCCTGGCTTGTAAGTCATTTGCACAGGATAACCTTCCCAACCCTGCATCACTCTATTCATCATTACAAAAAGTGTAAATATTCTTTATAGAGTTCTCAAAAGTGAATATTTTAACAGGATAAAAATTATGACTTCTTCATATCTTTTGGTATCAGGCTGGTGTATTAGAAAAGCAACAGTCATTCTGAAAATCAAAAGTTTATGTTTGGGATTGCAACCTACAATCAAGTTTTGACACGTCAATCAATTCCTTTTGTCTACTTGCTTTTATGCAGTTAGGGTTACACCACTGTTTTCTGTACAATAACAATAAAACATACCTCTGTAAAGTGTCCAGCTGGCAGACAAAAATAAAGCAGGTCGTAGCTCAGTGCAATCCTTCTTACAATGCTAAACTGAAGCTGGTTTATATAATGAAATACCTTAACTCACTGACCAGCAGCCAATCACGGCCCATGCAATGGAATTGCCCACTTGTGCACAATGGGATGCTCCAAGGCACCATAAATAGCTCCCATTCCTCAATCATGGCAATTTGTCTTCCTGTCTTCACGACTGATTGCTTTTAGCTTATGCAACTAATTACTCTTGGCTATCGCAACTAATTGCCCTACACAAATGACAAATCCTACATTTTCTACAGTTCTTATGAACACATTTCCCTACACTTGTACAAATACTCCTTTAATGTTCTTTACTTTATTGATATTATCACTTCCTTTCTTGATAATAGTCACACCATCACCAGACATGCTACTGTCCCTATAAAGTATGTAAATGTCTCTTATACTTGTGTTAGACATCATTCATCCTGGAAGACTTAAAACATTAACAGAAGCATCCTTCTACAACGCTGAAAGCAGTTTAGCATATTATGTTAAACTAGGAATTTATTTGGGAACCAATGTACACTTTATACTCTCACTAATGTTTTTTTTTTGTCTCCCACATAGGACAGAATGCGTGATTTCAATCATTTATGAAGATCACCATCAGATTAGATAAATTTTATGTTATTTATGACAAAAATAGCATTCCTTTTTTAGTATTGAGTAATTAAAAAAATGGATTCCAATAAAATTGGTATTGCTTGAAAACTATTATTCTGAATTTTCTGATATCTTGACCAACTATTTAGTACCCAAAATAAGAAGGTTATTGCAGTTCTGGGACATTTTATTAACAAAACTTGAATGACATAGAAGTTTAATTTTGTGGTCAAATTAACAAAAAGCCAAAACGAGATTAGATGTTTGGCTTTCCAAATTTTATGTATAATTTTAAGATAAATCCAATTTGATAAGTATTAATTTAATCTTTTTTTTGATTTCTGATAATTTAATCAACTGAATAGATTACTGACTATGAATAAAGGTATTTTTCAAGAAGAAAAAGTGTGTAATTATTTTGGCAGAGGTGGACAATTGCAACCCCAACCAATAAAATTTTTTCTAAATGTTAAATAGGTTTCTTAAAGTATGAATTTCTCCCTTGAAAGGTTTTTTCTTTTTTTTAGATGATTCCATTATTCAATGTATTTCTAGAAGTAAGAAATGAAAACAAGGTTGTGTACATTTCTTAGACATCATAACCAATTTTGACACATTTTGTCTGCATATCAAAAATGGTAAAAATTTTATATTTGCTATGGATTGATTTATTTACATTTTTGATATGTTTAACTAGAGATCTCATGAAAATGAATGTTGGAAAAAATTCTGTTGAAATTCTTTTTTAAATCTTTTTCAATGATTCTACTGGCCTAAAATTGTTGTAGAACAAGAGCAGTAGCCCAGTCTCCAGACTATTGGGTAGCCTCAGTTGACAAAAATAATACACATGACTAGCAGCCCTTCCTCATTACACCTCTGGTCAACTCGTTCATTCTGTCAATCAAAAAAGCAGTTCACAAAGAACAACAACAACAACTCGCTTCTGCTACTGGCATGCTCTTTTATACAAGTTCTGGCCTATTGAAATTTACATGCGTGGTAGATCTCTTCTCGCAAGAGACGAGATCGGCCCACTATAACTTCTGCCTCCAGAAGTGGACATATTTTCTCGTGCTTGACATGCAAGGCATATTCTTATGTGCTTTGATCCAGGAGGTAACTTTCCTCTCTCACTACAAAAATATTCTCTACTGCAGTCACTCTTTCAGAGCACATAATGTTAAATGGTTTCTTTTTGAAAGTGATCTCTCATAGTTCTCCACTCTGTTGGCAGAACTAAGAATATGCTGACTGTATTCTCTGCAAGTAGTAAGATACCAGCCACTCCTAATAGGAGTTTTCTGAGTATAACACTAAACTGCATTTGATGGGAAGACTCCAGTTCTAGAGAGTGTGGAGTACCCCTTCATTGCCATTACTCCCAGAACCACTCTCACCTAGAGTGGTAGCACCTGTTAGGGTTCCCAATAGATCTATTTGAAAATCACTAGTATTGTAACTATAAATTATTTGTATTAAGAAAAGTTACCTACTGACTGTAGTCAAGGGTAACTCAAAGGCTCCCTTTTCAATATCTACTATACCGAAGTGTAGGGAAGGGTGCTCTTCCTTTCCCTAGATTACTCCACTTGCTCTTAATCCATACCTTATAATACTGAGTGTTAAGCAAGGAGGCATCAAGTACTATTTATTGAGTCTTTGGTATGACTTGACCTGGAATTGAACACTGATCTTCTGGACAATTGTGCCAAGAGTTACATGAAGGTATAATTGTTTATTAAGAATTATTATTAGTTACTTGAAATTATATAACTGTGTGCAAACAAATTATCATCAAATAGAAATAATTACTTGTAACAATACAATTATTGGTATTAGATAGGAACACTTGAAACCATACAACTGTGTACAAATTGTTTGTATTAGATAGGAATACTTGAAGGTTGTGTCCTCATGGTGTAATGGTTAAAGCGATGGACTGCGGAATCATAGTACACGAGTTCGTACTCCAGTCGCGCTATTACGTTCACTTTCGGACAAATACCCTTGGGAAAGGTACAAACCCCCTTATCCTCCCAGCTATGGGTTAAACAGTACCACTACTGTTCTTCTAGGAGAATAGCTTTGGCATTAAATAACCTACAAAGGTTGATATGCCATTAAAAACAAAGAATACAAGAATACTTGAAACCATACAACTGTGTGCAAATTGTTTGTATTAGATAGGAATACTTGATATTATATAACTATATCCAAAAAAAAAAAAACTTGTGAAGAAACAATTACCCAAAGGATGTAAATATAAATGCACAATGAATGCAATTCTCTAAATTAAATATTCTAAATAAAATAACCCTAGACAAGTTGGCATGCTGTTTAAATCAATCTTATATTTCTACCTTCATCCAATGAGTATTTTCAACTGGTTGCTGACTTATTTACTTTTTAAAGGAAAACATGACTAAACATGGAATACCATTAGTTCTGAAGGTTTTTAAACCTGATTTATGGATGTTTATGCTTTATTGTCTTACTGTTAACCCTATCTGCCTATTTACTTAAATACCAGTGTGTGACATTTTCATAAAGTTGAGTTTTATCTACCATTTCAAGTATTTCTAAATATCCATTAGTCAAATGAAGGGAGTTGATTGTTTATGCATTTGGTTTCATAACTAAAAAATGAAAAGAAATTCTTGATTTTTTTTTTTTTAACCATATTCTGTGTTTTTCTTTTGTTCTTAGACCTTTCAGACTTGAATATTATTACTTTATTTCATGTTGTATGACAGATGCAAAGTCAATAGACTTAAATTTAATAATATCCATTATTCATGAACAAATATCATATTTCCCAAACTATCCGAATCATCTATCCAAAAGATGGATGTTTTAGGACTCGTTTTCGATTTTGTTACTCGGGTTGATAATTTTTGGGGGTGGGGATTATACTTTGATTATATCTTTTTTTTTCTTTTTCTACCATTCCTTTCAGTTATTTATAGGAAATAGTTAACATTAAATTGGGATAGATTGGAATTTTATGTAATACTAAAAAGGGTGGAGGGGGGGTTGTATTCCAAAAATTCTTTTTGACCAATATTTTTATTATTAGTAGTGAGGGGAAATTTAATCAAACAGCATCAATCCCTTAAGATTCAAGCTTCATCTAAATTTTGTGTATGCATGATCTGTTCTTTGGACCCAGACATTGAGTGGTTAACATTAAAGATTTTCGTGGTTAAAGATATTTGTTTTTTAAAATACAGCAGATAAAGAGAAAATGTTGTTTTGGTTTTTGTAGAATATTAAATTGTCAAGGATCAGCTGTGCAAACCTGCACCGGCAGAGATTTGATGAATTGTATTTTCAAAAAATAAAGATGGTAAAATTCTTATATTCTAAATGTAGAAAATAAAGTAAATTATGTTAAAAATATGAGAGCCCTAGTAATATTGATGACCTAAAGAAGTTACTGATATATATATATATATATATATATATATATATATATATATACTCTCTTACTTTTAGACTGCTACATACTCATATTTTTGCTTACAAACTTTCAATGCTGTTGAGTTTAGTTATAAATAATACCTAATAATTTCCGTTTTGTATAATGTCCCACTAGAGATAATAAAATCCCAGTATTTTTTTTTTTTTTTTTTTTTTTTTTTTTTTAAATTGAATTTTTATTAAAAACCTTTTTAGAAGTATACTTATTAATGAGCAGTGTTATATATACAAACCAAATGATAATTTTTAATAATATAAAGATTAGCATTAAAATAAACTTTTCTTTTTTTAATTCTTCAACTTGAAGCCTCTTATCCTGTGCCCTGCCCTCTCAGCTATGCATGCAAGTTGAATACATTTAAAGGTAGTAGTATCCCTATTGCATGAACAGATGCCAATGATACTGTTTCCTCCATATACCAAAATACTAAACCCGTTACTGCCTCAGCTTACTCTATTTTGAAACATCTTCCTTATTCTCATATTCCTTAGTGTGTCATGTAATTATTCTTTTGGCAATGAAGAACCCTGTAACTATTTAGCATTGGTTTGTGATTGTAGAGAAATGGTCATTGGCAGAGATAATAAGTTCTGTGTGGGAAGAACTGTAGGCTTGATGGATGGTAACTGTGTTATGTTAAATAGAAAAGGGTAATTTTGTTGCTTGTGAGATGAGATTATGTCTAACAGGGAAGTTGATACTTGCCAAAGATGCTCAAGGATAAAATTAGTAAGATATGAGAGAATTGAAGAGAAAACAGAATAATCCACACAATTATAGAGTGTTTAAAATTTAACTAAAACAATATATTGGTTCTTGGGTTTATAGTGAAGTCATGTTGAAAGTATCCGTTGCTACTAGATCATTGACATTCAGCAATGATACAGCTGCTTAGTACATAGATGGGTGACCACTTAGTATAAGTAGTTACTGTAAACAATCTGAAGGTCTGTGAACCAGACAAAGCAAAGCTTAGTAAATATTGGTTCTCTGAAATGTTCTCACTGTGCCAAGTAGGCAACTGTATAAACTGTATTACTTGCCTTTTTATTTTCTTCTGCCAATTGCATCTTTTTATGTCTATGATACTGTAATCACATTTCAACCATTTTATTCTATGATCTTCTTCAGGTATACTGCCTGTACAGAAAGAAAAAGTCTTCTTTTTTTTCTAAGGGGGAGGGGACAGTCTAAATAAAATTAAAATAAACTAATATTTCTAAAATTATCTAAGCAATTATTCTTTATTTTCAGTTACATGTACATCTTGTTCCAACTTTCTACATGGAAATGTTCTCAGATCTTTTTTTTTTTTTCATTTGCCCTGTTGGTAGGGTTTAGAATGCACTGACTATATACCCTGCAGAAGGATTAAGAACCCCCCTCCCCATCAAACAAAAAGGAGTAACCTGGGTATGACACTAAACTGCATTGGTGATGAAGCTCCAGTTCTGGTGATCTGGGAAGTATTAAATACTCCTTCATTTCCATTATTCCCTGGTCCACTCTGACCCTGAGGGGTAGTACTTGTTAAGGTCCTATCAATGGTCAAATAATTCTGTTTGCAAATTATTTGTATTTGATGGGAATACTTGATATCATATAACCATGCGTAAAAACCTTAAGTAACTGCTCAAAAATGTATATATAAACATATAATGTACACAATTCCCTCACCTCTTGTCATAAAATAACTTCAGATAGGTTGACATACCATTAGAATCAAACAAACTTTTTTCTTTGACACATTCTTCAATACCTTTCATTACACAGGATTATCCAAACATTACTTACTTCCCCTGAACATTGTTTCCAAAAAATTGGTCAATCAAATATATTTTATGTCTGCATAAAACTGAATTGATTTTAGGAATTATTGGCCTAATGAGTAGAGTGTTTGCCAATGGTCCAGGAGACTGGGGTTCAATCCCAGGTCGAGTCATACTAAAGACTTAAAAAATGATACTTCATGCCGCCTTGTCTAACACTCGGCATTATAAGGTAAGGATCAACGGTAAAGTGGAGCAATCCAGAGAATAGAGTAGCGCCCTCCCCTACACCTCGGTGTAGTAGCTATTGAAAAGGGAACCTTCAGGTCACCCTCGACTATGGTCGCTAACTTTTATGTGTGTGCATATATATATATATATATATATACACACTGGTGGGGTAATAGTTTTCATTGTGGAAAATGGACATGGTTACCCAAGTTTAGACCCTGAATAAGGCTGTTTGCATTTCACATGGTGCTAATACCCTTGGAAAAGGTATGCATGAAACTATTCTCCCTCTAGCTGTGGGTAAATAGTAGGGCAGACTGAACACTTTAGCCTTGATATGGCAACCAGTCTAGGAGAAGGAAAACTGTGAATTAAAATCTGTTAAATTCTGTGAAAAATTAACCTTTTGTCACATCCTGCTCATGCAGAGTCGGTAGATACATATATCAACACTTCAAATAGTCTTATTTTAGGGCTCACTTTAGATTTTCTTACTCAGGTTGATAACTTTTGAAGAGTGGTGAGTTATACTTTGATTATGCCTTTTTCTTTTTCTTACAATCATTCCTTTCATTTATAGGAGATATTTAAAATCAAATTGGGATAGATTAGAAGTTTATTTAACCCTAATCAGGGTTGGGGTTAGATTCCAAAAATCATTTTGATCAGTATTATTATTCCTTGTGAGTTTTCCACACCAGTATAAGCTGATAGTCTTTCACTGGAGTCTGAGTGACAGCAAGTCTCCAGGTCTCTTCTTGGTATTCTAGCTGATCTTAGTAATGCTGTACTTTAGTTGGTCTTGGCACATCCTCTGATTTTCAGCTCTTCCAATCCCCTTACCAATCATAACTGGTATTACCATCATCTTCATGTTCATAACTTTTTTTTTAGTTCTCTAACAAGATCCAAATATTTGTCTGTCTTTTCCTTTTCTTTAATTTTCACTCTGTGGTCCACTGGGACAGCAAAGTTCACTATTTAACAGGTTCTCTCTAGAAGAACATCAGAAGGCAGTAGTACGAGGTGAGATTAAAAAGTCAGGTATGGTAGACCATATATGGAAGGAAAAGGGAAACCATCTGCCCTTATAGGATGAAGTTGAAATAATTGATAGAGCTAAACATTGGGGGACTAGACGCGTTAAGGAATCAGCACATATGTTGGGCTACAGTGACCTGCTGAGTAGACCAAGTATAGAAATGAATACAATTTGGGAACCGATAATTAAAAAGGTTAGATGAAAAAAAAAAAAAAAAAAAGTCTGAATATGAGCACAGGTAAAAAATCATACATAATAGTAGTAATCCGAGTCAAGTAAGAACATTAAGTTTATAAGTCCCAAAAATTCACTCTGAACTGTCTAGCAGGACGCATAGCATAATGGTTATAGGCATTGGTTCCTTAAGCTTCTAAGGAGACCATCATTTGGAGGTTGCAGGTTCAATCCTGACTGCAGATGAGTAACAATACAGGAATACTTAACACTTGTATCCAGTTATGGCTAACAGAATCAGAACAGGCGACCCCCATGGATTCGATAAAGGACGTAGTTTGAAGTTCCGTGTAGGTTCCCAAGTTCAACAAACACCTGAAGAAGGCCGGAGGATATATTGGCCGAAACATTGTGGAAATAACAAAGATAAAGACAATAACCCTTAATGATAAAAATTCTCTTTTTTTTGTTACTAGATCTGGTCTTCTGGCCAGCATTAGGTGATCTGTTTGTATCCCAAAATCCCAGAGAATTTTGTGCCTCGCATTTACCAGAACTGATTCTGGTTTCTGCATACACCATTTGGTAGTATGGTCAAATTTCAATTTCTTGCACAATTCTCAGTGGATAATATTCTCCACCCAGTCAAGTCTTGTACTCTTTTTGCCCTAGTTTCCTGCATTTGCTTATTATGTAGTTAATCATTTTGTCTATCACCACATAACGTACACTTGCTCTTCTGTTGCATATAATCTATTTTATTATAGTTGCTTCTTATGGTGTTGTTTTGTGCTGCTATTAGAAGAAATTCAGTTTATCTCTTAAAGTTTCCTTTTCTTCACCATGTCCAGATCTTCTCATAAAAGATTTCATCAGTTTGTTGCTTGAAATATCCATACAGTTGTTTTTTGTTCTTTTTTATTACAACTCACTCTGGTCATCATTTTTATGAAAGTAAAAAACAGGGATAAAGGATAAACTAACAGACTTGAACTGATGTTTCCTTTTACTTTTAAGAAGGCTAATTATCTATACCAGGTTCTTTACTTCTTAAACTATCCCAATGCTTCATCTAAAAAACAATTAAAATAAATTTCTTTCTCGTCTTTCTTGCTTTTATCACAATATTTTCACTGATCTCATTTAGTCTTCCTTAGATATACAATTTATATAGACTTCCTTTTTTCCTGTTATTATTCTTAATTTTTGATATCAGGTTTCCAGAGACAGAATTGATTTAATAGATGAAAAGAAATCTGGCTACTAATACTAAACAGAATATATTTGTTAATTCTTCCAATACATATATAAAATATTAATTCAAATTTATTTTCCTTGAACAAAAGGCCCTAGTAACTGTTTTTGCTCCGCTGGGCACATATTGAATTCTACACTAAGCTTGTTTTATGATTCTTGTGTGATTAGTTGAGAGGGTGTTTTAACTGAGTACGACACTGAGGTTTACTTGCATTTCATCTCTCACCAAAATTCCCTTACTCTGTTGACATAACTTAGAATACACTGTATTCCTTGCCGAGAGATATGACCCCCTACCCCATAGAGATATCCTGGGTATCACACTAAAACTGCATCTGATGGTGAAGCTCCAGTTATGGAGATCTAGAGAGTTTTGAGTACCCCTTCATCACTATTAGTCCTAGGTCCACACTGACCCAGAGTGGAAGTACCTGTTAGAATCCCAGTTATGGGTCAAATAGATCTATTTAAAAATGATTTGTATTCAATAGAAATAATTGATGCCATATAACTAACTATAAATTATTCGTATTAAGAATAATTACTTGAAGCTATTATTGTTTAAGGGTTATTATTAGTTACTTAGAACCATATAACTGGGTGCAAACAGATGACTATTATTGACTAGAACTAATTGATTGAGGCCATGTAATTATTAGTAATAGATAGGAATACTTGAAATTATACATCTGTCAGCAAATTATTTGTTTTAGATGAGCATACTTGATATCATATAACTGCAAAAAAATTTTTAAGGAATTACATAAAAATATGAAGTAAAATACTTGCAATTTCCTAACTTCTTGGTATAAAATAACCCAAGACAGGTTGATATACAAATCAGTCTATCTAAAATTCCCTCCCTGTTTATTTCCACTTGCAGAATAAAAAAGATTG
Organism: Sepioteuthis lessoniana; assembly: GCA_963585895.1. Lineage (NCBI taxonomy): Eukaryota > Metazoa > Mollusca > Cephalopoda > Myopsida > Loliginidae > Sepioteuthis > Sepioteuthis lessoniana. The sequence goes on from OY757939.1 coordinate 9,349,481, forward strand.
CCGTTATTTATTTGATTCCTTACAAGACCAAAATTGTGACACAAGGTTGATTTAATGAACCTCTCAGTGAATAGTTTTAAAAACACGCTTGGATTCCGTCAGCATTCTCCTTCAAGGTCACCTCAGGCACCAGCCAATAAACCTAGGTCTTACTCCTTTTAAGTGAGGAGGGGGGCAGGTACTTCTTGGATGGAAGGTCCCTTGCAACCAAGCTGTTATTAATTCAATTCACCCCTGTCTGGAAACCAGGATTTTGTGGCTCCAAATTCCCAAGACATATATATAAATTCAGCACCTAACCTTTTCAGATACCAACCAGTGACACCATAGTTGAACTTATTAAACAAAACCCATGTTCTGTTATCAGATTTTTCAGTTTCCAAGTAATTGGTGAGTCACTTTTCTCTCTTGTCAGTCATTGGTTGGTAAGCAATGGTGGACCTACATTGGAAGGGAGGAGCTCTGAAACTTGAACTGTTATCAGAAGGTTTGCGTCTTTAATAACTTTCTAGATTTTTAACAATTATTTTATATTGAATTATATTAATATAATTTCCTAAATGCCTACTCTCATACAATAGACCCAAACTTTTAAAGCTATGTGGAGTAAAATAACTTCTAAAATTTTAGCTTCATTAAATTCATAGTAGATCTACCCTTGTTGGTGAGTCACTTTTTTCTCTTGTCAGTTGTTCATTGGTTAGTTTCTTTTTTAATACATATATTTCACTTAATTTTTGCATCAGTATTTCATGACTTGTGCACCTTTAATTATAGGAATAGGTACTTGCCCTAAGCACTGCTCTATTGTCTCTTTCCATGTCAAACCAGACTGTGTTAATAATATATCCAGATTACCGCTGTTTTCAACCAGGACCAGAAAACCTATAGTTGGAATTTTCGGCTATCAAATCTATTAGACTACATCACATTGGAAATTACTGATTCTTGGAAACCAACTCATTATAATATAAATCAGTATGTAAAGAGAAGCATAACTATAATTTGGTCCAATAATTATTATATTCAAAACTAAAGAGTATTGGTTCAAATTCTAGTTCAGTCATCAATCAAGATTTTTGTTTTTTGGGGGGTTTTTTTATTCTAAATAAATAATTTTTGAAAAAGCAAAATTTACAGATATTTTTATGTAGTCTGCATTTGAAGATGAAAAAATAATTATGGCTGATAAATAGATATCTAAGGAAAATAAAGCTGGTGAGGTAGACAATAAATAATTATGTCCCTTAGAGAATAGGCATGTCCATTGGGTGCATTGTAGTGTATCACATAATTTGGAAACCCATTCTCAATTTCTTTTACCTCTGTTCTTTGAACAGGAGAGATGTGTCTTGGACCCTACCAGGGAATGGTAAAACCACATGGCTATTATACTTTCTCTCATCAATAAGCTTTTTTCAATTTTTATACCCCTTCTACATACTGCTTGTTCATGGAATAACACATGCCTATTTCTTGTTATTGGGGCATCATTGGCCTAGTGAGTAGAGTATTCACCATATAAGGTAAGGATCAAGGGTAAAGTGAAGCAATCCAGGGAATGGAGTTGTGCCCCCCTACACCTTTGTGTAGTCGCTATAGAAAAGGGAGCCTTTGGGTCACCCTCGACTAAGTTTGCCAACTTTACTTTACTAGTATTTATATTTTATATATAAAAGGTTTAGTGTTTTTGTCTGTACAAATGCATTTATCTTGTTTTTCCTTTCATTGTGTTAGTATATCACAGATATCACTAATACTAATCTTGATCCTTGGTGAGTGTGGCCTATATATCTCCTTTATCATCAACCAAATTGAGATTTGAACCCAAATATTAGGATTTTTACTTACATTCCTTCTCTTTAGCACTTAGCAAAAGTAAGAAAGAATCTTGATTTAAAATCACTTCAAAACCAATTCTTTATTGTTATGTGCCATCTTAATAATTTGTGTATAACACACACTCCCAACTTTGGATTAAGAAATTCTGGGGGGAAAAATTTATTGTGTATAATGTCCACTGACTTTTTAGAATTTGTATCACCTAAATTTATCATCTGTTTAACTTTTCATCAGTTCATACTGACTAAAAATAAAGATTTATATAATTGACATTATGTCTTAAAACACTAAAATTCCACAGTATTTAAAGCAAACACACAGGCAATATTTGTGCTAAAATGTAAAAAGCTTGTGGCAAAATTAAACTCCTATTAGGAGAAACAAAAATAAAAATATTCTGCTGGATATTTCTCTCTAATGGCATAAAACCCATTAGTTTGGATTATAGATATAACTTATTTTGCTCATCCCATTGCAAATATCGTGAGGCATGTGTCCAAAAAAAATTAATTATATAGTTTTTGTGTATAAGTGCCTCTAATTTTAGGACTGAAAAATCTGAGAAAATAGTGCATCTTATTCACAAATAATCATGATAATATAAAGCAGCATATTAAGTGGAGCATAACTATAACTTGGTCCAATAATAATTCAAGGTATTCAAAACTAGGGTGCATTGGTTCAAATCCTAGTTCAGTTATTAATCTTTTTTTTTTTTTCTCTTACTTTCTTTTTGTTATACTTTCAAAAAAAAAAAAAGTTACAATTCTTGCTCACATGATTTTCCTATTTAAATAAGTCCTTTTTAATTCTTATTTATATGCGTTTGGCCTCTTGCTTTGTGTGGTTATTACTGTAAAATTCAGTTGAATAAAACCTTGATAAGGTCTTTCTTCTTTATTACACTACACGTTTATAATACTAAATAATTCTTTATTCATCCTGCCTAGGTTTTTATTTATTTTGTAGATTTACTGTTTATTTCTGTTTATCTTTTATCTATTTATTGCTGGTAATCAGATCATACTCTCTTACTTCGTCTTTTAACTTATTTCTATTGTATCGACTAACCCCATTCTTTAACTTATCTATAGTACCATTGAGTTAGTAAATCTTATCCGTGGTTTATCTAACTTTTTCAAGAAATCAGGGAAAGTCAAGTTCATGTAGATAGGCAACAAAACCTAATCAAAACTGTTAAAAATGTTGTGTTACCTGCCTGATTAAATGCAGTTGGAATTGAAATCAGAGGATACAAGAAACTTTTTTTTAATGGATCAAGATGTCAAGGGAAAAGGAAATAATTCCTGATCTATTACCTATCATAACCTGTGTGATGTTGGATTAATTATTTCACTGCTGTATTCTCCACTTTTCCTTTGGTTCTATTGACACATTTTTCGGGGGGGGGGAATGACTGCATTTCAGAAACAAATAAAAAATAACACTATGTATCTCGATCTGAATCATTGTGATCAAAATCAATTCTGAGTTTGAATTATTCATTAATCCTTCCAGAATTTGCTCTGTACAATATAACTGATCTTATTTACTTCTGAGTTTCCATGGCAACAATCTAAAAAAGAATTTAAAAAATATGTCAAAAATCTATAGTTTTGATGTTAGAATAACAAAGACCTTCCCTGCAAAATTCCCCAATAGGTGAAAAATACTAATCAACAAATAGAACATCATATGAAATTCAAATACATTTGCAAATGGCATAGTGCTAGGAATTAGACTCTATGGCATACAGAAATGAAAGGGTTATTTTTCTCTTGGTAACAGTCAAAAGGTCAATGTTGTACTGAGTCTTTCTTTTTGACACTTAGTATTTTTTTAAAGAAGAAATTTACATTAGAATTTCTTTTCTTTTTGCCCTGTTGGTGGTGCTTAAAATACACTGACTGTATCCCCCTGCAAAAATGGAAAGATATCCCCTTCTCTCACCCCCCCCACAAAAAAAAAGTAGTGTCCTCGATTTGACATTAAACTAAATCTGATGGCAACACTCCAGTTCTGGAGATCTAGGGAGCCTGTTCTGAATAGGAGTGGTAATACCTGTTAGGGACACATCTATGAGTCCATTAGATCTATATAAAAATTATATGTAATTGATTGGAGTATGTACAAAAAAAAAAGATGTAAAGAAACAACTAAACCAAAAATGTAAATATGAACACAATTCCCTAAACCCTAAGCATAAAATAACCCTAAACTGTACATTTTCTCTGTTTCTTTTTTTCTTTTTCAATTCACAACCCTAAACTGGTTAGCAAGCCAATCAATCATTTCTCCCATGTCCAATATACATGCATACCAAATTTGGTAGAATTTAAAAGGATTCTTATCCCAGCATATACTTTTATTATATACAATATTCTTATATTCAAGTTCATGGTCCCTGCTGGAACCTTTTTCTTTTGTTTAAAGGCACATCAGCCTTCATGTGTTATTTAATGCCAAAGCCATTCTTTTTGAAAAACAATAGTTAATCAATAGCTGGGAAGGGAGGGTTAAAGAGGTTAGTACCTTTCCTATGGGTAATAATCTGAAAGTGAATGTAATAGAATGATTGGAGTTCTCACTCATTTAGCTACTACACCACAGGGACCCTCCTCTGCTGGAACCCAAGGTCAAGTTGATCTCCATTCAACAAATTAGGGACCTAAGACTTTTCATTTGGCTATCATCCTTGGACAGACATTCACAAAAGCACAAATTGTTGCATTGTAGTATAGACAGAAAATTTGCAATTATCTAACTTGAAATTATACCATTATTTGCATTGGAATGGGATGATAGATGATGGTTCAGTCAACAGTGGTCAACCCAGACAGAAGAAATGATAGGACATAGCTACCACCAAAATAAAAATCTCTTCTGTTTTCCAAAATTGTTACCTCCTGATAAAATTTGTCTCTTGATAGACAAAAGAAACATTGTTTCCATTACAACAAACTCTATCATTCTGAAAAGTTTCATTTTATTGTTTTTTTATGTTTGTTTTTTTATGCTGATCTTTAATTTTATTTCAAGACTTCTTTTTTGCACATTCCTGAAAACTAGTTAAGCCTGTTGATTGATTGATTGATTTTTAACAATAACATGTCTAGGATTTTTTCTTTTTACGTAGAGGTTAAGGAATTCATTGTATATTCACATTTCTGTGCAGTTGTTTCTTATGAGGTTTTGTTTATTTTTTTTTTTTTTTACGCATGGTTATTTATCAAGTATTTCTATCTAATACAAATAATTTGCACTCAGCTGCATGGTTTCAAATATTCCTATCTAATACTCAATGTAGTCAACTGGGGAGTGGGGCTATAGAATATGCCAACTGCATTTCTGCAGAGGAGCAAGACCCCCTCCACCACCACCACCACCAAATGTCCTGAATATATAATAAACTGTGTCTGATGGTGAGGCTCCAGTTTGGGAATTTGGGGAATGTGGAGTACCTCTTCATTACTCTGACTCTCAGGTCCACTCTAACTTTGAGTCATAGTACCTGTTAGGGTCCCATTTATGAGTCAAATAGAAATATTTAAACATTTACTATAATTGAAACTATTTAACTGTGTGCAAACAAATGACTCGTGTTAAAATGAATTACATAGCAATACTTGGAACCATTTTACTGTGTGCAAGCAAATGAGCTCTGGTTCATTTAAAAATGATGTTACCTCTAAGCTATTCTCTTACAAATCATATATATTCAATATGTATGAACTGGATTTGGTATTAAATAACCTACAAGGGTTGATATGCTATAAAACTCAACCAACTGACCTATCAAATACTAATTATATGGTTTCAAGTAATTATTCCTATTTAATCGTAGTCATTTGTTTGCACCCAGTTATACCATATAACTATAAATTATTTGCATTAAGAATAATTACTTGAAGCTGTAATTATTTAGAAAAAAAAAAAAAAATATATATATATAAAAGTACTCTAGGCATAAAATTACCTTAACTGATTGACATGCTGTTGGCGTAATCCAAACTCCTCAGATCTCCAGAACTGGAGCCTCACTATTTCATTAGATGCAATTTCATGTCACACCCACGATGCTGCGAGGGAGTCTTACCCTTCTGCAGGAGATACAATTAACATATTGTTGTAGAATAAGTGCAGTAGCCAGTCTCCAGACAATTAGGTAGCCTCAGTTGACTAAAAATAACACATGCGACTAGCAGCCCTTCCTTAGTACACCTCCGGTCAGCTCATTCGTTCTGTCAGCAAAAAACAACAACTCGCTCCTGCTGCTGGCATGCTCTTTTATGCAAGTTCCGGCCTATTGAAATTTACATGCGTGGTAGATTTCTTCTTGCGAGAAATGAGGTCGGCCCACTTCTGCCTCTAGAAATGGACATATTTTTTACTGCATGACATGCAAGGCATAGTCTTTTGCACTTTGATCCAGGAGGTAAGTTTCCTCTCTCGCTACACATATTCTAAGATAAAATTCCAGAGAGATTAAAAAGAATCTCCAAGGATTAAATATTACATTTTTTATGCTTTATTGATGAGTGACATATATATCTAAATAGTATACAAAATGATTGTGCGTGTGTGTGTATTTACCTACTCCTCCACATGAGCAGGATGTGACACATGGTCATTTTTTAACCCAAGTTTAGCAGGTTTGAGTTCAGAGTTTTCAATCTCCTAGATTGGTTTGCTTACCAAGGTTAAGGAACTCAATCTGCCCTGCTATTTACCTATACCTGAAAGGAGAATAGTTGGATTAATATATTTCTCAAGGACATTAGTGCTACATGAACAGCCTTGTCCAGGATTTGAACTTGAGTCACCAAGTCCATTTCCTATAACAATATCCATTATACCACTATATATATATATATATATATAAAACAAATAACTGAAATTACTGAAAAAAATATTTTACTACTTTATAACTTGGTAAATAATAATTTTTGCAAATTTTTGTAGTGGCTTGACTTTCCCAATAATTTGATGGTATGCCTGAACTCTTGAGGGGGGTAAAAATAAAAGCCAGATGTGTTTGATTGCACTCTTCTATGAATATATATCATTTTATGTGATGTATACTTTACACTACTAGGTTGCTTGATAGATACTACTGTATTGATACATGTTTACAACTTCTTGGACAAAAATTCATTAATATATTTAATAAAATATTTAAATGTTGTTTCTAATAATTTTTTTATTTATTTGCTTTCATTTTTTTCTGAAATAAAAACTTTTCTCAATGTAAATAAAAAAAAAAAAAAAACATTGATCAAAATTCTAAATGTATATAAGTGATTTTGAAAAAAAAAAAATCTTAGAATATTTATTAAATGACAAAATCCATACCACATGCAATGACTATAATCAATGTATGTCAAACATGTTTTGATTCTGTAAAAGATAGCTTCAAGTAAGTAAGTAAAGTTGGCAACTGTAGTCAAGGGTGACCAGAAGGCTCCCTTTTCAATAGCTATTACACCGAGGTGTAGGGGATGGCACTACTCCTTTCCCTGGATTGCTCCTCTTTACCCTTGATACATACCTTATATTGCTGAGTGTTAAGCAAGGAGCTATCAAGTACCATTTTTAAAGTCTTTGGTATGATGCAACCTGGGATTGAACCCAGGTCTCCCGGACCTTTGGCGAACACTCTACTCACTAGGCCAATGAGCTGGTGTAAAAGATATATAAGGTTTTTATTTTCCTCCTAATTTGCTTGCTTGTAAATTAAGTAACTTTTCTTTTTTATTCAAATACATAATAGCTTATTATTAATGTATATAATACTTGATTATCATCAATATATGATGTTCGTTCAAAAAGTTTTAAGCTTCACCCAGATTTTAGATTTGTCACTCAACTCCTACATTTTTATGGGCTTCAAATGCATAAAAATTAAGATCAAAATTTGAATTAGTTTTTCTAGTTTGATACATAACCAAGATGTTCAGCTATGGCTCTTCTTTCTGATTGAGGTTTAGAACTTTTTGAACAACCCAAATCTGTCATTTTCTGATTCTGTAAAAAAATGATTATGTAAGTATTAAGTTTTTTCATTAGTAAAAAAAAAAAATATATATATTAGTTCTTATTTTTGGTTACAGATTTTTGATGCTGTTTAATTTTGTAATGAATAATACCTAATAATATTCCAGTAGAAATACTAAAATCCTGGTATCTTATATTTAGAAAAAATTGATTTTTATAAAAACATGTTTATGGTGTACTCATTTATGTGTATTAATTTTTTATTTTATTTTATTTATTTTATTTTTTTTACTGCTGGCTTTTGACCATCCCCTATAGCCTTGTGCCATATTATATTCACAATGAAAATGGTTCATAGCAGACAGTCAATTTTTACCATATATATATATATATCTTATTTGGTGCCAAATATTCAATTTTTCAGGATCAAATAAATCTTAAAACAACTGCCAACACTATTTTTTGGCATTTATTATCTCACAAACGTCAATATAAGACTGTTCAGCAAATCCTTTTTTTTTTATATTCAGTTTCTATATAGAAGGAAATTCAAGCTCATTTTGGCCAACTGACTCTTCATAAATAGAATCAAAACTTTTTTAAGCAGTTTTAACTCTGCCTGGTAGTCAAATATAATTTGCCTATATTCATATTTCTAGTTTGTAGTTTGTTTTTGGTTTATTTGTGTTGGTCCTTTAAGAAAGAAAGTCACTTTTTAACTCAAGTTACCATAATTATTTATGTACAATATAAACTTTTTCCCCCAGATAATAAAGTCTAAAAGCTAAGGGGTGCATATTCTGAGAGCATGTCTTCCTCATCTTCCATGGATGGCTTGTCAGATGGGAGGTAAGTGGTCATACAACTGCTGTTTTGTAGTGTGCTGCTTCCAGAATTTGTTCAAAACAGCAGGCAATATCCTTATGGGATTCCTATCTAGATTTTACTTCAGGTATTTTGTTAAAATCTAAGTGGTGCAGCCATACTATAGTACTGACATGTATTCATAACTCAGCTTTAATTATACACCAACCAAATAATATAAAGAAGAACATAAACAATATTTGAGTAGGCATGCATATGTGCCTGTTGTAACCTAACAAAAGATTACTGAATGAGAAATAACCAAAATTGAGGTTGGGAATGAAATGGAAATCTTTTTAACATTAAACAAAATACAATACTTGCCCACAGCGTGAAGAAATTACCCACTGCTCGTGGTGACTACATAGTCAGCAAAATTACCTTCCTCTGACAATAGTGTCCAGTGTATTCATGAGAAATGGAACATATCCCTTACTGTTCACCCCTAGGGTATATAACACCTCTACTTTTTAGATTTACTTAGCATGGGTTAATATCAATCCCCTCTCTATCCCTTTGTTTCCTCTAATTTGTCTTTTTTTTATTTTTGCCTCAGTAGCTTTTCAAGGAATGGGCACATCAAATGTGTCAAAAACTTCCATCGGCTCAACATCTACTGGAGTACCATTCCTTTTATTTGATTCAAGTGCTTTTTGTGTACCATTTTTGGTCCTCTGACTAAATATATCATCTTACCAATTCTTTTGACGAACAGTTCCAACTTCCAAATATCTTTTTTCCCTCTGATACATTCAATAAAAAAACCTTTTCACCCTCTTTGTAAAATTTATTTCCAGTTTTTTGTACTGTATGTTTGACTTTTTGCTTGAGTCATGGCCAAATGCGCATTTTTATTTGGTGTAAGCTGATGTATGTATAGAAACTGTTGCAATGCTGCCTCCATGGACCCACCATTGGATATTTTTAGAGCCCTCTTGAAGGTATCCACAAACCGTTCTGCTTGGCTGCTGCTTCTGGGGTGGTAAAGGACAATTATCCTATTTACCAACCCCTCCGCTCGGGCAGGATATGACACAAGGTCAATTTTGAAGCGGAGTTTAACAGGTTTTAATTCAGAGTTTTCCTTCTCCTCGACTAGTTGCCTAACCAAGGCTGAAGAACCTAGTCTATCCTACTATTTACCCATAGCTGGAGGGAGAATAATTGGATTCATACCTTTCCCAAGGGTATTAGTGCTACGTGAAAATGCAATGACTTTCGTCCAGGATTTGAACTCGTATCGCCATGTTCATTTCCTACGACGATAACAATTACACCATGTGCACCTCAAAGTAAAGGACAATTATTATGTGCTCTACCACAAACATTTTAGAAAATCCCTTGAATTCTTTTGATGGAAATTGGGTGGCATTGTCAGAAACAATGGAATCTGGGGCCCCCGAACCTACCACACGAACAGTTTGAGTAAGAAACCCAATTACTACTCCTGGAGTTGGTTTCTTGTATCTCAATATCTCTGGCCACTTGGAAAAACTGTCTACAATGACCAGATAATATGAACCATTAAGTGGACCAACAAAGTCAATATGCAGACATAATCATGGGCGGTCAATTTCTGGCCATGGATTGAATTTTATTGATAGTGTTTTAGCTGCCAAAGAACAGCCTTTGTATGACTACCAAACTTTCAATGTCTCTATCCATGCTACATTAATACACACAACTTCTCATTAAGCTTTTCATTCTGGATATACCTGGATTCTTTAAGAATTTGTTTCTGTTGTGATAGAGATACCACCGCCCTTTCACTGTACATGAGAACATCATTGCAAATTGAATATATCTTAGATTCTGTTGTTCTCCTGTCTTTTAGTTTTTTTTCTTCATTTCCACAATAAAATTGTCATCCAATGCTTTATTTTTTATTTCTTCCAATATCATGGCGAGTTCTCACACAGTTGCATAGTATTTTTTAATTCCTACTTCCGCTCGTAGAGAAGCAATGACCGTGTCTTCTAAAGGTTCACTATTTTTTGGGATAAGTCTGGACAATCCGTCCACATGATACAATTTACTTGATGGCAAGAATTCCATCCTGAAATCATAATTCAAGAAGATGATTCCCCATCACTGTAACCTTAGCTATATAGGTTAGTTGGTCTTTTTTGGACCCAAAAATAGCTAGCAATGGTCTGTGATCTGTTTGTAAGGTAAACCTACTTCTGTGGCGGAATCTATGTAATTTCTTAAGGGCAAACACAATCCCTAAACTCTCCTTTTCTATCACAGAATAATTCTTTTCAGCTGGAGGAAATGTCCTGGATGTGTGTGCAATAGATTTAATCGAGCTCTTCGAGTTTATGCATAATGCAGGCTCTTATTCTGTATGAACTAACATCACTTGCTATGATTATTTCTTTTTTGGATTGTGATGTGTCAAAAACAAGTTTGATGTTAGCATTCCTTTTATTTTTTCGAATGCTTCCCTGTACTTCATCGTTGAAACCCATTTAACATCTTTTTTTAATAGTTTGCTGAACATTTATAAACCTCTGATAATCTTCTGCTAAATTTTGCAAAGTCAGATTGGGTTCATTTTCAAGTTTAAAATCCTCCTCCTGATTTCAACATCTTTTGTCGACACCAAACCTTTGCACAAATATCTGACATTTAGAATTGTCAGGGCTTAATTCTACTAGTTTAAACCCCTCACACTGATTGTTGACAATGCTAGCGAACGTTATGAAATCTTCATCTTACTTTTTTATTAAGTTCATGCATTTTCATCTTTTATGCAACAACAACGTCTTTGGGTTTAACACTTCAGAAAGCAAAGTAAACGTTTCTTTAGATATTAGGTCACTCATTTTTTTTTTTTTTTTTTTATAATACACAGGAAATGTTTTTTCAGAATTTTGCATCCAAAAGTTAGGAATGCATGTTATACACTACTAAATATGGTACTAACTAGAGGTGGAGACCTTTTTAGTATTTACAACAAAATCTAAAATATAAACTTTTAGTTAATAACTTAGTCCAAATTTAAATGATAAACAAAATGAAAAATTTTACTCACCTTTTTAACTTTTAAATGGTAGACTGTCTTTTTTTTTTTTTTTTTTTTTTTTTTTTTTACAATGGTGCTAAAAACCAATTTGGTATTGGGGACAAATACTTAAATTTTCAGGGTCAAATAAATCTTAGAACAACTCCCAGCAGTATATTTTAAACATTTCTTCTCAAACAAGAAGATAATTCTGTTCCATAATGGTTAGTGTTCACCAATGACCTGTGAGATTGGGGTTTAATCCCAGGGTAAGTCATACCAAAAACTCAAAAAATGATACTTGATGCCTCCTTGCTTTACACACAGTATTATAAGGTATGGATCAAGAGTAAGTGGAATAATCCTGTGTAGTAGCTATTGAAAAGGGAGCCTTTGGGTTACCCTTCAGCCAATTTAATTATATTGATAAAAATCCAGACACATTTTGACAACAAACTAATTTTTTAGTATGTTTACAACAAAGTCTTAAATATAAACTTTAATCAAATAATATATACTTCTTAAAAGAAATGAAAAACTTTACTTTTTAATTATTTTTTATTTCCTTTTTTATATTGCTTTTTTAAGAAAGGTTTGGAATATCAAGTTCTTATGTAGAATCAAACAATTTTAATTGATCCTTTAACAAGGTTATAGGTGGCCATACTTGGTGGTTTTAGAAGGCCACAGGTTACCCACACTTTGATCTAAGCTAATGTTTCTCAACCAGTATTCAAAGGGATCCAAAAATGGTCCCATAGGGTTCTGAAAAAAATAATAGGCTAATGCATTTTTGAGTAATTTTTGTTTAATTTTTATATTCGTAATTTTACTATACATGTACTACATATTGTTGGAAAATTCCTTTTTTTTTTTTTTTTTTTTTTTTTTTTAACCAGTTATTCAAAAAATATGTTTACCATGCGAACTACAAAAAATATATATGAAATAGATAGATATTGATATGTAATAATTTCTATGCTGATGTTACCTGAGATATGAAAACTATTTCAAGAGGTCCTCAAGGGTAAAAAGGTTGGGAAACACTGATGTAATCTCTTAAAGAAATTGTTGTTTTATACTCTTAGTCTTTATATGACAGTTTCACAGTCCAGTAGGAGAGTCCCTATGATGAAGTGTTTAACTTGCTGGACTATGAGTAAGTGAGTTCAATCTATAGCTATGCTACTATATTGACTTTCAAACTGATACCTTTAGGGAAGGGATGAACCCTCTTACTACCCCCAGTTGTGCCTTAAATAGTGCCACTGCAGTTATTCTACAAGGTTGGATTTGATATTAAATAACCCACCAAGGTTGAAATGCCATTAAACAAAGTAAATCAAACCAAACAATCTCCAGTCATTTTTCATATATTTAACAAAGAAAAAATATCTAAATGTTCATTTGAACAGTAAGTTATTTGTTACAAATTTTTGTGCTTAATTTTAAATTCAGCCTTTTATTTATTTTCTTAGAAATAGGTTATAGAAAAATCTTTTGCTTTTTTTTTTTTTTTTTAATTCACAATGTGTATTTTACAGATCAGTGGAATAAAGAATGACCTTGAGGTAAGGACTTGCACATTCCCCAGTATTGCTTGCAGTTCTTAAATAGCAATGACTAACTTTTGTTTAAGGAAGAAATCATAATATATTTCTTGGATATCATTTTTAATCAAAATAAAATAAAGCTTCCAAACCCTGAAGAATTAATCCTTTTGCAGGCAGATAATTTTTTTGTCCTTATAGAGTGGGTAAATTTTAGCAATTTTTACAAAATTTGCACAACAGAGCCTATATTCAACCAAGTCAATCATATATAAAAAGCAAGCAAAACATGATAATTTGATTAGCAATTGTGTGTCATAGTACAATAGCATGAAAACAATAAAGCATTCATTTTTAATTATGATATTTTGCAAAACAACCTTTACACAATCCACAGTTGGGTCTCCTAGTAATGTTTCTATCCATTAACATTGAATTGGTCTACAAGCAGCCAACAGAAAAATGCCTTACATACCACTAAAAAACCAAAATTTTTCTCTGCTTGCAAAAGAGTTAAGTATTCACATAAAGTAACATAACACAGTAGGTAAAACTGAATGTTTGGTACGAGTCAAAATAAGAAATTGAATATGGTATGATTGAGGGTGGTTTTTAAAGATTTTAGGAAGAAGATCTAATCATTGTCTGAAGACATTTCTCAGACAATGAAAAGCTGAACCAATCTTCTCCTTGATTACCAATTAAGGATTGAGATAACTTAGCTACATCAATTCATGACATTAAAATCTCCAGGTATTTCCTGCTTGGAATTCAATAAACATGGCCAGACTTTCACCTGCTGAAGCTCACAGCTATATGATATTTGAAACCCTTCTTTAAAAAAATTTGAGTAAAACAGTTGTTATTTTTATATTTATGTTAATGATAAAGAAAGAAATTATTTATGTATTGATTTTTGATGAATTAGTGTTAAAGAATAAAATCTAATGATAAAATAAAAAACATATTTTTAAAAATGAGGCTCGGTGGGTGTGTATCTGTCTCTCCAAAGGTTAGAATTCTGTTTTTGACTAGCAACAGAGACTTCCCATAAAATAATAGCAATAATACAAGTATCATCTAGAAACATTGATTTTCAATAATTTAGCTTTGTACCTTTGAACTAAAGAAGCATTTTACATTACAGCATTCAGTAATATATGAAATCACTTTAAATCAATTAAAGTTATTGCCCAATGATAAAAACAACACATGTTGATTGAACTCTGATTGATTTTAATGCTATGTCAACTCTTCTGGGTTTATTTTAAGCTTGAGAATCATGTATATTATATGTATATATTTTCATTTTTGTGTAGTTAAGATTTTACTTATTTAATATTTTCTCTTAATGATATGTCAGAATCCTCTGGAATAGTTTTTTTTTTTTTTTTTAATAATTCCTTTCTATGGTACTCAACAGGTTTACATTTATGATTTTTGGTATAATTTTATTTCTCTCAAGGAAAAAATACCATTCATGTCAACATTTTCATATTGATCCTTTGTTTGCATTGAAAAAAAAACCATCTTATGAGATTTTAATCTCTGCGTTCTATTAGAAAATATTTAAAAGTACAGGATGTTTAACATGCTATACTTGATGGTTATTCCTCTTGTTTGAGTATAAATGAATGTGTAAGTCTTGCATGACCAATGCACAATTATATATAGTGACTTGTTTCTTTCTCAATTTTCTGAAAAATGGTTTCCACTATTCTGGTATGGACTTTATCAGTAAGAGTTTAATGACTATGTTGTTATTCCAATATTGTAATATAATAGCTGTGGGATTTCGGTTCATGCCTTTGGGTTTAGTTAGGCTGAGAACTTTTCAGCTCAGCACATGGGTTAGTTAGGTGCAAACTTGATGCAGGTGTTAACGCGTGCGTACACGTGTCACTCAGATGTCACAAAAGCCCGAGACGAAACGGGGTGACAGGGTGCAAATGACGTCACACACCGGAAGCGCGCAGTTTTTTTGGAATTTGAAGAAAGTTAAGAGAGTTGAAACTAGATGCCGAACAAGGAGGTTCGACTTTTGGGGCTCGTTGAGGCGAGACGAATTTGCGCACCATGGGTGCCGCACGAGATAGGGGCCTGATGAAGAAGCCAGCATAAAAAGATTGTCTCTCTCCTTATGTCGAAACCTTTAACTCAAAAGTAATAAAAAGGTTTCATACCTGAACAAAGAAGTCGTTATGTGTTTTCGAATTTCGGGATTCCTATGTTCTATGTGTAATATGTTACCAACATTCGATGTCCATTTCGCACATGGCCATATTCGTGTATATGGCTATGTAACAATATTGTTTCTATTTTGTATGGTTTCTAGTTGTATTTTTTTGGACAGGAGCAAAAAGTATTAGAAGCAGCTATTCTGTCAGGATTAGTTTTGCATTTCTGCTAGTGACAATTCTGTTTGTAGCAATGGGTTTAAATTCTTGAAAACTTGAGAATGCCCTTTTTTTGTTCTCTTAATTCTTTAAACTATTAATACACTGCCCTGTTGGTCAGGCTTAAATATCACTGACTGTATCCCCTGTAGAGGGGGCAAGACCTCTTTCCAAAAAAAAGGAGTGTGCTGGATATGACACTAAGCTATATCTGATGATGAGGCTCCAGTATTCCTTCATTGCCATTACTCCTAGGTCCACTCTGATCCTAAGTGGTAGTACCTGTTAGGGTCCTATCTAATGATCAAATAGATTTGTTTTAAAATTATTAGTATATGGTAGGAGTAGTTGATTCCTTCTATATAACTGTAAATTAATTGTATTAAGAATAGTTACTTGTTGCTATAATTCTTTACTAAGGATTATTATTGATAGTTACTTGAAACCATATAACTGTGTACAAACAATTGACTATTATTAGATAGAAATGATTACTTAAAACCATATAATTATTAGTATTTGATAGGAGTATTTAAAACCGGGCCATTGGCCTAATGAGTAGAGTGTTCGCCAATGTTCCAGGAGACCGGAGTTCAATCCTAGGTTGAATCATACCAAAGACTCAAAAAATGGTACTTGATGCCACCATGCTTAACACTCAGCATTGTAAGGTATGGATCAAGGTTAAAGTGGAGCAATCCAGGGAAGGAGTAGTGCCCTCCCCTACACCTAGGTGTAGTAGCTATTGAAAAAGGAGCCTTCTGGTCACCTTCGACTAAAGGGAGACAACTAGTTTACTTACTTAAAACCACAAAGCTGTATACAAATTATTCATATTAGATAGGAATACTTGATATCATATAACTGTGTGCCAAAAAACTTTTGAGTAACTACTACTCAAAAAATGTAAGTATAAATCTACAACGATTATAACTTCCTAACATCTTGGCATAAAATAATCAATGACTGATTGACATGCCATTAAAATCAATCAATCAACTAATCAACTATTTATACATCCTATTGTCCTCATATTATATTCACATTTCAGCCAATGTACTCTCCAACTTTCTTTAGGTAGCTTTTGTTGTAGTCAGTAACCTTCAAAGAATTTTAAACCAAACCTTTTATTCTATCTACAGGGATAGATTCTTATACCACTGTTCATGCTAGAAGACTGTGGCCTAGAGGGTAAAATCGTTAGTTGAGAGCTTCTACTTGGAGTCTATCTGGAAGTCATGGTTTTAATCCCTGGACCAGAGCAAATTAACGAATGAGATATCTCAAGCCGTGGACAGTAAAATATAAACAGTCTTCCCTAGTGGATCAAATAACATGTTCAGTTTGAAAGTGGACAATTATAAATAAAAACAGTTGAAGAAGGTCAGAGGGTACAATGACCAAAACATTATGACAGCCAAGATGAAACATGTAATAACTCTTCATTGATTTAAATTGAATATATGTCAGAAATAGGCAATTCTCTTACTCTCAATGTTGGATATACCTTTTCACATTTTTCTGACAATAAACTTTATTTTGATTGAGTTTATGATAATTATCATAAAGGTATTGCTAGAAGTACAAAGAATGGAATCGGTGAACCAGTTTCAAATTCTTTCTAAGATAGTGTTTATTTCTTGTCCCCTTGGAAAGGCATGAAACCACTTCTTTTCTTTAGCTACATATAAATAGCTGGACAGATTGAACTCTTGTCAAAGCAATCCATCTTGAGTGTTTGATAATAGGCCAGACGGGTCAGAGATTGTACTATGCAACCCAGTATAACTTGTTGCATTTTATGTTAATGCCCTTGAAAAGGCATGAATCTATATCTTCTCTTCCCAGCTATGGGTAAACAGTAGGGCACACTGAGCCTTTTAGCCTTTGTACAGTAACTAGTGTATAAAAACAAAAACTGAGTTCAAACTAGTTGTACTCAGCTTTAAAAAATTCTGACCATGGTGGAGGGGTTTGGTTAATACATACAACCTGTTGGATGTTATTTGAAGAGAAGATAGGCAAGAAATTAATTGACATACCGAGCTGAAGTGGTTATGGGATTGCATCCATCCCAAATGTTTTAGATAGCATAAGATATTTTCTTAGCTCTAAATTACTTATAAAGTCACTAGCTCACTTTTTGTTGTTTTTTTTTTTTGGTTCAGGTAAATTTTGTTATTTTAGAAAGACTTCAGCTGTTTAACAGATAAACAATCTCCATCAAGAAGTATATAAGTACCTGCTTAAGCAAAGAGGAAATTGCTGCTTCCAAACTCCAACCCAATCCAACCTACTGCAATGCACTAAACGAAAAGGCAACCTCATATCAATGTGTGCAATTTGCTAAAAACCAGCTGCTACAAGGCACTTTCATTTTTGAGCACTTTTCTGACCTTTAGCATCAGCTTTAATCTTAACACATAAGCTTGTATTACAGTGATCTGATTTTTTTTGTGTGTTTGTATCTTATTATTTAAAAGCAAATAAAAATGAAATACTTGGAGGAAAAACTAGATGGTAACTACACAAGGATGCTGTATACTGTTTTGAACAAATTCTGTAAGCAGCACCCTACAAAACAGCAGCTGTATGGCCACTAACCTCTCATCTCATAAACCATCTAAGTAAGACAAACATACTGGGCACTGCTGGAGAAGCAGGGACAAACCTATAAATGATGTTCTATGGACTCCTACTTAGGGTTGGCCAACCAGAAAAATTTGCTTGCATCAGCTCTGTGCTAGCATTAGATGCCGTCTTGAAGACTCACTTAGAGCAATGGCTGATAGAGACAGGTGATAAGAGATTCAAAGGAACCCATGCTATCAACACAACTTGATGATGATGATCTTATTGTAATACAAGGGGTAGCAAATGACACAGCATTTTAAGATTTTTCTGTGAGCACACTTATTTTTAGAGAATAAATCACTAATCCAATGATAATAAGAGGTCAGGGTTAATTGTTACCTTGATTATTATAATTTCTCAAGGAAAACTATTTAAATCCATCACCTTGTTAGCAGGGCTTAGAATATGCTGTATTCCCTGCAGAAGGGTAAAACCACCACTCCACAAAAAAGGGATGTCCTATATATGACACTAGTGATTAGACTCCAGTTTTTAAGATCTGAGTAGTTTGGAGTACCCCTTCATTTCCATTACTCCCAGATCCACTCTGACCCTGAGTGGTGATCCCTGTTAGGGTCTCATCTATAGATTAATTAGATTTGTCTAAAAATTATTTGTATTTGATAGAAATACTTGATGCCATATAACTGTCAATTATTTGTATTAAGAATAGTTACCTGAAGCTGTAATTGTTTTCTAAGAACTATTATTAGTTGAAACCATATAACCGTATGCAAACAAATAAGTATTATTAAATAGAAATGATTACTTGAATCCATATAATTAGTATTAAATAAAAATACTTGAAATCATATAATTGTGTACAAAAACCTTTTAAAGAAAGAACTATACAAGGTATGTAAATATAAATGTACAATGAATGTGATTCCCTAACCTCTCAGCATAAAATAACCCTTACTGGTTAACATCAATCAATTACTTATGTACCTAAATGATCAAAACTGCCAGCCAACAAATTAATCAACGGAATAATCTAAGAACTCTTGTTTTCATTATCATCAAGTTATGTTGATTGCACAAATTCCTTTGATTCTCTCACTGTCTGTCACCGCAATTCCTCTTCATGGCATCTAGTATCTGTAGTGATACTGGCAAATTAATCTGCCTAATTTGAATGAGTTTAAGAAAGATCTGATATAAGTCACTCACTGAGAATAACTGTAGAACTTGATTAGCGACTGACTAGTGCTAACCTTGCACATCACATCAATGGTGTCGCCAATAGGAAACCAATTGTCTCTCGAGGATCTCAATTTTGTCGAGACCTAGCTACAACGTTTTGCTGCAAGTGCAAGAACTAAAAAGCTGAAAGATGACAAAGAAAAGGGAGGAGAAAATGAGATTACAGATCTCTTTTTGGCTACAGCTGGATGCAAGGCATTAATGAAAGTCTCCACCATGGCATATCCCACAAACTTGGAAGACATGACTTTTGAAAAAATAAATCACATCATAAGAAGAAATATGAGGCCCAAGGAAAGGTTGATCATGGCAGAAAGAACAAAGTCCATGTTGATGAAACAAGAAATTGACGAACCAATCATAAAATATCTTCACCGTCTACGAAATGCGAGTAGATATTGCGAGTTTGAAAAATTTGGACAAGAACAACAGGCAATTGGAGAGGACTTAATTCAATTAAGGTTAATTGAAGTGTACAGTGCTTCACACCGATATAAAATGATGAAACAACTGCAAATAGGAAATGTGTCTTTAAATACCTGCATTGACTTTATACAGCAGCAAGAATTAATACAGAAATAAGTCATGATAAAAGTCAGCTCAGTAAACAAATATTCGCCAATACTTACATGTTAAAAAGATAGAAAAGTGTTCATATTATGGATGTGAACATGAAATAAAAAGGGAAAAATGCCCAGCATTTGGGAAGACTTGTATGAATTGCTTAAAAAAAAAAAAAAAAACTATTTTCAAGCAGTATGCAAATTTAAAAAGAAAAATGTTGAATAATATTAAACCAATATGCAAGTCTTTTCAGTAAAAAAAAACAAGAATGTAGAAAAAAATTGTAGAAAAACATTATAAAGGTTAAAATTGCCAACTTTGATTTGGATATGCAAATGTATACCGGACATGAGGTAACACTTATACCAAGAAGTTTCTGGAAACGTATTAGAAAGCCAACTTTACAAAAGAGCAAGTTACTATTCTGCCAATTTGATGGGTCGGTCATAAAAACTTTGGGATACTTTGAAGGTCCCTTGAAGTTAAAGGATAAATTTGAAGTAATACCCATAATTGTCACAACTTGTAAAAAGAACCACAGACTTCTTGGAAACGATATGCTTAACATAAATTCTACCAAATTAATTAATGGGATGAAAATGGAAAAAAATGGAAATATCAAAAACTAAAGTGAGTTTAAAATTTTAAAAAATGTACCCTCGTTTATTATGAAGCATGATAATTACCAGTATATTTCTTGCTATTAGTAGTAGCAAAACTACAAAAAATTTTAGAAAAGGGACTTCTTGATCATGTTCCCCTTGGGAGTAGCAAGTGGGCATCACCCATTATAGTTTTAAGAAAGTCAGAATCGAGACATACGTATATGTGGAGATTATAAAATTGGCAAAAATCACAAAGTTTGCTCAGACTCATACGTAATGTTGAAGTTACAATTCATGCACTGGCAGGTATGAGCGTTTTTACAAAAATAGATCTGAAAACGGCATACCACCAAATACCAATAGACGATAACTTCAAAGAAGTAACAATGATAAACATGCCAATAGGGTTACTTAAATGGAGGAGGATGGCTTATGGAATAAAAACCGCAAATGCCATATTTCAAAGGGCCATGGAACAGGTTCTAGGAGAAGATATAAAAAACTATGGTTTGTTACCAAGACGATATATGCATAAGCTACTAAGGAAAATAGATTAAAAACTAAAACTGACATCATCTTGAATAGATTAAGAAATGCTAAAATGACAATAAATTTTTTTAAAATGTGAAAATAATAGTAGTAATATATCATTTTTAGGTTATGCCATTTTCAAAAGACGGTATATCACCAGACCAAGCCTTGATAGAAAAAATACTAAAAATAGCTACACCTACAAATAAAAAAGAACTTTTGGGATTGGTGAATTTCTACAGGCGATATGTACCAAAATATACAGACTTGACTGAGCCATTTGCAAATTTAAGAAAAAAAGAACGTTGAATTTATCTGATCAGAGAAACAACAAAAAAGCTTTTGATAGATTAAAAGTAATTATGGCAAAGAAACCAGTAGTGAAAATTTTTGATCCAAAAAGGTTCATTGTTAACCACAGATGTAAGTGAACATTCAATATCTGAAATATTATCACAAGAAAGACATCCAATAATGTATTCATCAAGAAGACTAACAAACGCTGAATTTAATTATTCAAATGTAGAGAAAAATGACTTTGGCCATTTAATTGGAAAAAAATTTCTTTTGAGAAGTGATCATAGACCATTAGAGTTTATATTCCATTCAAGAAAAGAATTACCCAAAGTCACAACATCAAGAATACAAAGATTGGCAATAAGATTATTGGCATTTGAATTTGATATAGAATATGTCAAAGGAAATTCAATTCCACACGTAGCTGCACTATCAAGATTGTGATTTTACAAGGAGTCAAAAGATAAAACAGAAGAAGAATTTGAACATACATTTATTACATTGGGTAGAGACTTATGTTTTGTCTTTAGATAGAATGGCTGTGGAAACTAGACCATAATTCAGTACTAAGTAGGATAACATCGAGAATAAGAAAAAAAACATATGGGGAAATTGTTCTAGGGTAGAAAGACACTTTAAAGAAATTAGACATAAGTTAACGATAGAACATGGAGTGAGTTGTAATGGGGACCTGATAATTCCCCTAGTAAAACAAAGAAAATTGGTGATCAAAAGTGTACATGATGATATCCACTATAGAGTAGTGACTACACAAAAAAGAATAAAATTAGAAGCATTGGTGGCTGGGATATTCACGAGATGTCGAAGAATATATAAAAAGATGTAAAGAATTAAGAAATTTTACACAGACTACTTTACATTCATGGCCCAGAGAAGTGGAGCCATCGAGTCGTGTGCATATGGATCATGCATGCATTACTGGAGTGGGACTCGTAGACTCTTTTTTTAGGATGGCCTAAAGTAATCTGTGTGCCAGACAAGAAAAGTTCTACGATAAAACAGATTTTAAGGGTCATATTTTCCAGAAACGGCATACCAAAAACTCTGGTATCCGACAATGTACCAGAATTTTGAAATGAAGATCTTAATTTATGGTTGGAAAAAATAGGGTGTAAACTGTATAAGACACTGCCATATCACCCTCAGTTGAATGGGTTAGTAGAAAGAATGATGCAGACCATATAAACGGGACTGAAAGCATATTCTCAGCAAAAAGAAAAAATAGAAGTTTTTTTTTACCAAGGCTGCTTTTAAGCTATTGCACAACACCACATACTGGAAGACGAGAAAGCCCATCAGCGGGAAGGCAAATTAGAACTCCACTAACAATGTCGTATTCCACAAATGAAAAAATGTGGTACAAAAAGAACAAAGAATCAAATCCAGAAAGAGCAGAATTTATCATGCAAAAAGGCTACAATACAGTGATAATAAATGGAAAAAAGGGGAACAGTATATTAGCCGATGCAGATCTAATAAGGCCCTAGGACAAATATAAAGAGCAAAATGAGGAAGGAATCTCTGCAATTCCTTCCATTAATGATTTATTGGAACAACTTTTATAGAATGAAGGGTCAGAAGACAAAATAATTCATGATCAGGTGGGCCACAGTGACTTTGAAAACTTGGATGAAGATCAAATAATGCAAGAAGACAAACTTGATTACAGTTCAGTGTGGGACAGATCTAGATCTCCCAGAGAAAGAAATACGGGAGAGAGATAAGGAGAGCAAAGCAACCCTGAAAATGAAACAATCAATTGAAGAAGTACAAGTCCTACTAGGAGTATAAGACCCATATGTTTCAAGGAGATGTAGTGATACTGGCAAATTAATCTGCCTAATTTGCATGAATGTAAGAGAGAGAGTCTATGTAAGTCACTCACTTAGAATAACTGTAGAACTTGATTAGCAACTGACTAGTGCTAACCTTGCACATTACAACAGTATCTGCACCAAGCTGATGATAGTAAGTTTTTGCTTGTTGGCTAACACTGGGATGTCTATATGTAGAAGTTCACAATATAATATTGCTTTTGAGTTTGTTACTGTTTCTCCGGCAGTGCCCAACATGTCTTATTCATCTTATTTGAATGGTTTGTGAAATGGTAAGTGTCCATATAGCTGCTGTTTTGTAGGGTGCTGCTTCCAGGATTTGTTCAAAACATGTAGCATCCTTGTGTAGTTCACATTTAGCTTTTTACCGGGTGGAACGATAAAATTGTTGGCCTAGAAAAGATGACATGATTCCATTTTCCATTTAATGAAAACCGGTTTTCTTTTTTGTTGCAGACCATCTACTAGTTGGCTAGTTGTGTACAAATCCTAAGAGCGATAGGAGCCTTCTATCATGTCTGAAAGTGATATAATGTTCAATGAGCGAGATCGGAGATGCACCGCTGTACAACTCATGCTCTCTACCAATTCAAGTTTTGACAACAGGACCATTGCCAGCACTCTCAAAATGCAAATCTGGATTGCCGCGAATAACAGGGATGTGCCCAGAGTGATGAAAACAAAGTTTCCGGCTACGGTTATGGTCTTTGCTATGGTTTCAAGTGAGGGCAACATCATGCCACCTCACATCTTCGAAGTTGGCTTGAAAGTCAACATCAAAGTGTACCTGGATGTGATGAAGAGTGTGATGATCCCCTTTGTTAGAGTCCAAGTGGTACAGCCATCAATTAAAGTTAAAGTTAGTAGTTTCAACTTGAACAATTGTTATAACCTTTTATAAATGGATAAATCAGATGGCTGTCTTGAATAATCCTCCCTAAAGCATAGGGCAGGAGCTGTAGAATACACTAGCTGCACCTCTGCATAGGGCTAAGCCACCCCACTGAACAAGTGTTCTGGGTATCACACTAATCTGCATCTGATAGTGAGGCTCCAATGCCAGAGCTTTGAGGAATGGGGAGTATCCCTTCATTGCCATTATTCCCAGGTCCACTCTAACCTGGAGTGGTAGTAACTGTTTGGGTCCCATCTACAGGTCAAATAAAACTGTTCAAACATTTACGAAGGATTATTATTATTATTATTAGTTATTTGAAACCACACAGCTGTGTGCAAATTGTTTGTATTAGATAGGTATACTTGATAAATAGAATTATTTGTGTCAAATAGAAATACTTAAAGCTATTTGACTGTGTACAAACAAATGATTAATATTGGAATTATTTGTGTTAGGAATACTTGAAATCATTTAAATGCTTTCAAATAAATGAGCCCTAGTAACTCGTTTAAAAATAAAGTTACCTACAAACTATTCACTTACAAATTGTGTGTGTGTATGTCTATCTATCTATCTATCTCTCTCTCTCTCTCTCTCTCTATATATATATATATATATATATATATATATATATATATATATATTTACAGAATTACATTTAAAAGCAAGCACCATAATCTCCAACAGCAAAGACGTCCTTACACAGTAGTAATTTGCTAAAACAAAAGTTACATCACTTTTGTAACAGATTCTCCCCTGATGATGGCCCAAAGTTGGGCAGAAAGTACTAGGGATACATACAATTATGGACAATACCTTAATCAGTTCCCCCCGAATACGATAAAAGTAATACGGGAATTCGAACGGATCCAAAAGAGAATATGTAGGCATAAAATGTCTATTATGTTCAATGAAATTTGCATATATATAAGTGTATATTTAGGCAGCAAGTTATTATTCAAAATAATGGAACACTATTTGTTTATTATTTTCAATTTTATTTTTTCAAGACTCCTTATAATTTTTCTTGTGTCTGGATCTAGATGGTAAAGGAATTGTTCCATATCTCCTGACCAAGCGCTTTCGACCATACTTTTGGTCGTCATCAGGGGTAGTGTAGTTTTGTCAGTTTTTACTGTTTTAATAATTTGTAGCATTTTGTTTTGAAGTTGTCAGTTGGAATGTTTTCAGCAACACAAAAATTACAAGGAATCTTGAAAAAATAGAATTAGATATAATAAACAATGTTCCATTGTCTTTAACAAAACTTGCTTGAATATTTATATATATATATATAACTTGGAATTAAATAACCCACAAAGGTTGATATGCCATAAAACACCAACCAATGTTTCTAACAAGATATTTCCCTGAAGATATTTTTGTTGGAAGGTTTGATATATTAAATGGTGATTCAGAGAATAAACTTGTGAAAAGGGTTTTAGTTCCAGTTAACTCACAAATGATTAATATCAAGTGTCAAGTCAATAAAGATTATATAATCCTGTTTAGTATTAAATCCCGAAAGAGTCTGCCCAGTCAGCTGGGGGGGGTTGAGGCTGTAGAATACACCAACTGCTTCTCTGCAGAGGGGTAAGACCTCGCCCAACGAGTGTCCTGTATATGACACTAAATAATCTGATGGTCAGGTTCCAGTAATGCTGGAATTGCCATCACTCCCTGGTAATTGCCATCACTCCCTGGTCCACTCTGGCCAGGAGTGGTAGCACCTGATAGGGTTTTATCTATGGGTCAAATAGAACTAAACTCTGTATTTATGCTAAACTGAATTGCTTAAAATAGGACTGTTTTGACATTTAAACTGTGTACTTATGATAAACTGAATTGTTTGAAATAGAACTATTTTTGACATTTAATTGTGAACAAAAATTATACTAAACTGAATTGTTTGAAATAGAACTGTTTTTGACATTTAATTGTGAACAAAAATTATACTAAACTGAATTGTTTGAAATAGAACTGTTTTTGACATCTAATTGTGAACAAAAATTATACTAAACTGAATTGTTTGAAATAGAACTGTTTTTGACATCTAATTGTGAACAAAAATTATACTAAACTGAATTGTTTGAAATAGAACTGTTTTTGACATTTAATTGTGAACAAAAATTATACTAAACTGAATTGTTTGAAATTTAATTCAGCATTAAATAACCGGAAAAGGGTTGATACACTGTTGAACAAAACAACCAACTAAACAAAAAAAAATAGTTTCAAATAGATAAATCGAAATTGAGAAATCAGCAATATGTCTTTTTTTTTTTCTATCAGAAATCACCATACTTAATGGATGACACAAGCTAGGTCTTTTAAAGAAATTAGAAAATTCATTTTTCCCAGAATGCAATGTCAGTGGTTATTCATTTCAGACAGGAAGTTGTTTATGGCTTATACTAAGATCACAATCCAACAATTTTAACTCATTTTAAAGCATTATCTCTAATATTTAAATAAATTAAATCAGATAAACAACAAAAAACAATTCTTAATAAATACTGAATATATTACTGCTATGTTCTATATCAAAGGCAATGAAAATATTGTCACTGATTGCCTTTCAAGACCAGTATATTCAATAATCATAGTTTCTGCGATTTTCCAGCCATCATGGAATCACAAAAGAATGACAAAGAAATTAACATTTATAAAAACCGACTAAAATATTATAAGATATAAAATTCAATAATGATATGTGATACGTCTCCACCGAGACCTTTCATTTTCTACATAGATCAATTTTCAACATGTTTCATGATATTTCACATCCAGAACATACCCCAATGACAAAATTGATAAAGTCATGGTACTTCTGGCCTGATATACACTAGAACGTGCATTCCTGAGCCAAAAATTACCAAAACTGTCAGCAGAACAAAATTTTCTAAGACATATTTTAACGGTTGACTGAAAATGTTATTTTTGTAAATGATAATTTAATCCCTACTTATTGACTCTGATATATATGTTAGCAGGAAGTATCATCTTTATCTACCTGCTTTGGGAGTGATAAAAAAAAAGATTATAAGGTGTTTCTTTGTACTTGAGAGGCTAGACAGCCATCAAGATCTGAAATCTCCCAAACCAGTCTGTTAGAAAACTTCCACTTCTTGACTTCTTGATCTGACAATTTGTACTAATTCTTTAATTCCACTATTGACTATAACTTTGTTTTATCAACAAGCTATGCCAACAGCATGGAATCCTTTGACTCTCTCTTGCCATCCATCCCTATTAGCCTTTAATTTGCCCAGTCGGCCAGGGCTGTAGAATACACTGACTGCTTCTCTGCAGAGGGGTAAGACCCCCACCCACCCAACGAGTGTCCTGGATGTGATGCTAAACAATCTGATGGTGAGGTTCCAGCAGTGCTGGAACTTTGGGGAATGCGGAGTATCCCTTCATTGCCATCACTCCCAGGTCCACTCTGGCCCGGAGTGGTAGCACCTGATAGGGCCTTATCTATGGGTTAAATAGAAGTAACAGCATTCTTATGCTAAACTGAATTGTTTGAGTAAACTGAATAGCTTGAAAAAGAAATGTTTTGACAATTAAACCGTTCTTACATTTAAACTACATGCTTATGTTTAACTGAATTATTTGAAATAGAACTGCTTTTCGACATTGAAACTGTATTTACACTTGTTACATATAACTGCTTGAATAGTTTGAAATAGAAATGTTTTTGACAATTAAAATGTGTACCTATGCTAAACTGAATTGTTTTAAATAGAACAGATTATTTACATAAGAATGGATTTGGCGTTAAATAACCAACAATGGTTGATACGCCATAAAACCCACCAAACCAAACCTAGCCTTTAATCTAGGTAACTTGTCTCGACTAGCTCTGCTCAAAGTGGTTGTATGTTTTTATCCAACCCCTCTACAGGTGCAGGATATAACACTAGGTCAATTTTTAAGCAGAGGTTAACAGGTTTGAATTTAGAGTTTTCTTTCTCCTAGATCAGTTGCCATACCAAGGTTGAAGAACCTAATCTGCCCTAATATTTATCCCTAGCTGGAAGGTACTATTTACCAACCCCTCCGCTCGGGCAGGATATGACACAAGGTCAATTTTTAAGCGGAGTTTAACAGGTTTTGAATTCAGAGTTTTCCTTCTCCTAGACTAGTTGCCTCACCAAGGCTGAAGAACCTAGTCCGTCCTACTATTTACCCATAGCTGGAGGGAGAATGAGGGGGTTCATACCTTTCCCAAAGGTATTTGCCCGAAAGTGAACGTAATAGCGCGACTGGAGTATGAACTCGCGTACTACGATTCCGTAGTTCAACGCTTTAACCATTACACCACGAGGACATCCCTAGCTGGAAGGTGAATAGTTGGAGTCATACCTTTCACAAGGGTATTAGCACTTTGTGAAATGCAAACAGCCTCATTCCGGTTTGAACCTGGGTTGCTATACCCATTTCCAAAAACAATAACCATTATATGATGAGTGTCTCCAAGTGCTGGTACACAAGTCAGTAAATACCATTATATGTCTAGCTTCCAATTTCACATCATTTTATGTGTATATATATATATATATATATATTTCCAATGTGTCTGGGATGGGTAAAATATTATTACATGTTATATAACATGTAATAATATTGCACCCATCCTTGGCACATTGGAAAAATGTCTTGTTAGCAGGCCATATCAGATAGTTTGAGAAGTACTCATCTTGATAATACTCAATATATGCATAGAGCAGGTGAAAGTTTTTGCAAGTCGGCCAGCAGTAGTGTGTCCATGTGTAGGAGTTCATCTGAGAACCTCACTTGTCCTTATTTCTCCAGCAGTGCCCACCATGTCTTACTCATCTTACTTGGATGGCTATGGAGATGGGAGATATTGCTACTGAGATATACGACCGGGTCTACTTATTTCAAAGGCTTACCATTTAATGGGGAGATGGCACTATTTTGATTAAAAAAAATCAACTGTTTTTTTTTCTCTGTTTACTTCTTGCTGCCTGCTCCAGGCTATGCAGCAGAGATTTGGTTTGAGCAAGTGCATTTGCTCTTTGCCCTTAATTGGAGGAATAAAGTCTGAATTCATGTCCTTCCTAAAGGCATCAGCACAAAGTGAAATGCAAACTGTTTTGTTCAGGAATTGAACTAGCTCGCCAAGACAATATTTTATAATGATAACCATTATACCACACTTGCCTCCAGGTATAGTTTGTTACAGTCTTTAACAGGGAGATATTAAATTTTTTTTTTTTTCTAAATATTCTGAGGCTAGCCAATATCTTCTCCTCCCTCCACACACATGATTGTTTCGAAAAGAAGATCTATTGGCACAGTGTTTTGGTCAAAAATGAACAATCCATAGGTTAACTCCTAAAAAAGACACAAGAACAAATTTCAGAATACACACATATGTCCACTACCAATCTGTCTATCTCCTGATTGCTTTCTTGAATATATGCAGTCCAGGCTTCTAGAAAAGAAAAACATTTTTCCCAATTAGGCCCACAAGAACTAGAATACTTTAAAAAATGATGACTTTGTTTATTGATCTAACCATACTAGCACCAAAGACTTGAGTTTATCATGGACATTAAAAAAACTGACCCTTTTATCCCCATCAAAAAATCTTTCTCTTTTTATGTTGTCATCTATTAAAATCTGCCAACCTCCCTGACTTGTTTAGCTATCCTTTTGATGCTTCTATACACATGCATACATCCATGTACACTCCATATGCCCACTCACACCCATACTGATATGCACACCTCCACATGAAATATATATATATATATATATATATATATATGTTATGCCTATACACATACATACTTATATATTGTACCTTAATGTGTGCATCTAGAAGCAGAAGAGTTTATGGTGTCCCAATTCTCCAACACTTTTGTTGAATTCTGTACTAGCTTTGCTTTATGTAATCAGCAGATAAACTATGTATTTCATTTCTTTCAACTCACTTTCCAGTGATGCTATCTATCAATT
Source organism: Sepioteuthis lessoniana (assembly GCA_963585895.1). Classification (NCBI taxonomy): domain Eukaryota; kingdom Metazoa; phylum Mollusca; class Cephalopoda; order Myopsida; family Loliginidae; genus Sepioteuthis; species Sepioteuthis lessoniana. The sequence continues at coordinate 9,379,716 of OY757939.1, forward strand.
ATTCTGGCTTTATACCAGCAAAGATATGTAACTTTCTTGCTCCAAATATAAAATCTGGCATATTAGACCATATATGGAGCAAGAAAGGCATACATCTCCTTTGGGATAAAGCCCAAATAATTGACAGAAAGCAACATTGCAAAGTGAAGTTGAAAGAAATGGAATATATCAGCTTATCTGTCACTCTAGTATGGATTTCAATACCATGTGCTTTTTTTGCAGAACAAGGAAAAGATTTGGGAATATCTCCACATTAAAGATGGGAACATGAACTATGCATAACTAAAAAAAAAAATATAGAATAACTGATATTTTGAATGTAGATGTTTTTTTAAGAATTGATTGCTGTCATTTTTCTCTTAGTCTAACAAAAGAATAGACTCTCTTTTCATACTTACATCTTGACTGATTGCTGGATTTTTGTGGCATGTCAACTGATCTAGGGTTATTCTATGCCTAGAGGTTAGAGAATCACATTCATCGTACATTTATATGATTAAATTTTTTTGTCTATTTGTTAATTTTGCGGGTGTAAGGAGGTATGGTCTTATCAGATACAAAATTTTTAAACACATCTATTTGACCCATAGATGTGACCCTAACAGGTACTACTACTATTCCAAGTCAAAGTAATTCCCCAAATCTAGAGCCTCACCATCAGATGTAGTTTAGTGTCATACCCAAGACACCCTTTTTAATTTTTTTTTTTTGTAGGGGGAAGAGTCTTACTCCCACTGCAGGGGATACAATATATTCTAAGTCCTGCCAACAGGGCGTACACACATCTGAAGAAGTCCATAGAAAAAATTGGCCAAAACATGCTGACAATATCAAAGAGACAAATTGTTTAAAGAGAACAATTTGGTCTAATTCTTATTTATCATTCAACATGGTATATGTTGGTCATTGTATCACAAACATCTGCAGAGGTGAAAATAATGAAGAAAAAGAATCTATTTATAGGAAAAGAGCTGTGAAACATCTGGAATTGGTAACCAGTACCAGATGAAGGAGAGAGAACAAATGCTTGTGTCAGTCTGTTGAGAAAATAAACTTTTTTTTTCTTTTCTATTTCTATATAATAATTACCAATGTATGTTTATTTATTTTCTGTTACATTTTTCTTACTCACATGTTAACATAGTAAAATGCCACACTTCTCTTCTACACTATATAATTTTACCTTCTGATGACTGTAAAAATGTTAAAGCTAAAGATTAATAATGAAAAAAAGTTATGAAAATAAAAACCCATTTGTAGTCAACTGAATACTATTCTCCAAACTTACTGCAAATCAAATTTGAGAAAATTTATTTTAGTCCTGATTAAAAGAAAAGTTTTTTGACCCATTTACCAAAACTTTTTTTGTTTCCCCAATGATACTTGCATTGAAAAAATAATGTCTAAAAGAATTCAACTTCAGGTTACTCTTACCACACTTTTAACCTACCCAGTTGTCCGAGTCTGTAGAATACACCAACTGCATCTCTGCGGAGGGGTAAGACCCATCACTACCAAGTGTACTAGATATGACTCTAAACAATCTGATGGTGAAACTTCAGTAATGCTGGAGTCTTGGGGAGTGTGGAGTACCCTTTCATTGCCATTGCTCCCAGGTCCATTCTGGCTCAGGGTGGTAGCACCTGAAAGGGTCCTATCTATGAGTCAAGTAAAACTGTTTGACATTTAAACTGAGTGTAAACAAATGATATTGAATTGTTTGAAATAGAACTGTTGAATCATTTAGCTGTGTGAAAACAAATGACACATGTTTTGTTGATATGCTAAATTGAATTGTTTGAAATAGAACTGTTTGTCATTTAATTGTGGGTATCTTCAAAATGTGTTTCTAAATCATATATTTAATATACTGAGACAACCAATTTTGACAATTACACAAAATCATAAACTTTGGTTTCAAACAGATTTTATTCACATCACTGTGTTCACATTGAATTAGCATTTGACAAATTTAAGTTTGGAAAACAATATTCTTCAAATGGTGTTGATTTCCATTGATGCATTTCTGGAGGTGTTCTTGGAAGTTGGCCTCCACTCTCTCCAACATCTTTTAAATCCTCCAGTGTATGGGGCTTGTGCTCATACACACATGCCTTGAGGTATCCTAATAAGAAATAATCACAAATGGACATATCTGGGGACCAAGGGACCCAAGGAGTGGCAGCAAACCTGGAAATGAGGTGGTCACCGAAAAGAGGGCAAAGCACATCCATTGATGCTCTGGCTGTGTGGGTCGTCGCTCCATTCTACTGAAACCACACGTCAGATAGGCACACATTTTCATCGTAATTCAGGAACAAAGAAGTTGTTGATCATCTTGGTGTAGCGCTTGGAGTTCACAGTCACAGCATTTCCATTAATGTTTTCAAAAAAGTAAGGACCAATGACAGCAGCTTTACCAACAGCACATCGGACCATCACTTTTGGGTTATGCTGCGGTTTTGCATGCAGTTCTCTTGGATTTTCAAGAGCCTAATAACGACAGTTTTGTTGATTCACTATGCCATTGAGATGAAAATGAGCTTCATCACTCATTAACAAAATGGGGTTTCCATTTGCCTCAAAAATTACATAGTCCTCTGGTTTCAACTATTGGACAACAACTAGAGGTGGAAATGCAGGTCTTCATGCAAAATACACCTTACTGATTGATTTCTGAGGCCAAGTTCAGTGGAATCCCTCCAAGCAATTGTGATTCCGCAACATAGCTTGTCTGACACATTCCCCATTTTCCGGTGTACATACTTTTCATGAGGCCCCCACCACTTTCCTATCCAATAGTGAAACCTGTGTGCAAAGTGCATTAACCCAATGTACAATTGTCTTATGAGTGGGACCAGACTGATTTCTTTGAATCTTGAAGTGACTCCAAAATTCACGCCTAACTGCTGTAACAGACTCATTTTTCTTAGCATAACTGTCACAGGCAAACATATGATGTTCTATCATCCACAGCATCATGGCTTCACCTGAAATAAAGCAGAAAATGTTAGAGAAAAAATTCTAAGATCCCCCCCCCCCCATGTCTGAAGTAATATTTGCTTGATATATGTCCCTTTCTTTGGTGCTGAATAGTAGCCATTTCAAAATTGGTCTTTTTTTTTTTTTTTTTTTTTTTTTTTTTTTCTTCAGGCATAAAAATGCCATTCACTGGAAAGAAAAAAGTTTTTAAACATTAAACATAGAATTTTGAATCATTTCTACATGCTTTTAAGATTTGAGATCATTTGAACTAGAATTGGTCAAGTTATTAGATTACGAAATATCAAATTTTTCTGAAACACCCTATACATCTCAAATGATATCAAACATTTTTTTAAAGACTCTCTATATCTGTAAATTTTTCAGACATAATAACAAATGTTTTTAATGAAAATTTTGAAGACCTACTAAACTATTTGATATTTACATTGATCTGATTTACACTTTGCTTTTTCGATATAAAAATAATTCCAAACAAATAATATCAATAAATGCTTTTTACACTAAACGATATTTTCAACCAAATAAACCATCCTGTCAGTGAGGCTTAAAACAGTAAAAGTAAATAAATAGAAAAAAAAAGTATAAAATTATTTCATCAACAGAATGGATAATTTATAATGCAAGTTTATATTTTGTTTTGAAACTCTCCTCTCTATAATATCTTTCACTTTTGTAATGAAAACTGAAAGTTTAAGTAATGTCCAATTGTAGACAGATGGTAAAAAGTATCATAAGAAAAACTATTACAAAAAGTGCTATCAGCATAACTTTTCTTTAACCTTTTCACTGACAAAAGAAATTACATTAGCACTCAATGCTCCATACACAAGCAATAAACAAAAAAGAAAATATCTGTGAACAGAGAAAATAAGGTGGTAGTGGTGGATGAACATTTTTTTTTTTTTTTTTTTTTTTTAATGTTTGGGGCAGTGCTTTTTGTCAGGAAAGACGACAACTAGTAGCAAAAATGGTAATAAAAAATCTTGAAGCTGAGAAAATTACATTTAACATAACAATGTACTTTTTCATGAAGCAATGGTTAGTAAGCTGGTCTTACTGAAATTATTATTTCTGTGGTGTAAGTTAAATTCTCACTCATGGCCCTTCATTTGAGGGCCCTTTGCCAGATGGTGGTAATCTTAATATATAATGTGGGTAATCAAAATGCTGTTTTTAGTATCTTAAGGAGTTGATTGAATTTTGCTGTAGACATAGAAGATGGAATTTGCAGCCAACCTCTTATTACTAACCTGAAAAAAAAATCAAATGTGAATTTCTCACCATCTACGAATAATATAATGATCTGATTTCTGTATGTTTATTACTACAAAACAGCCACAAAAAAAACCCCCCAAAGCCCCCCCCCAAAAAAAAAACAGTACCCTGTCAACTGAACTAAGAATATTCTGATTATACCTTCAGCAGAGGGGTATAAATTATTTGTATGAAGAAGAGTTACTTGAAGCTATAATTGTTTACTAAGGAATGGTATTATTAGTTACTTGAAATTATATGACTGTTTGCAAACAAAGGATTATTATTAAATAGAAAAAATTACTTGAAACCATATAAGCATGTGTAAATTATTAGGATTAGATAGGAATACTTGAAACCATCCAACTGTTTGTAATCTATTTGTATCAAATAGAAATACTTGATATTATATGATTGTGTTAACCAGCTCATTGATCTAGTGGTTAGAGTGTTCACCAATGGCCCGGGAGACTGGGGTTTAATCCCAGGTCAAGTCATACCAAAGACTTAAAAAATGGTACTTGATACCTCATTGCTTTATAAGGTACATATCAAGGGTAAAGTGGAGCAATCCAGGGAAAGGAGTAGCGTCCTTCCCTACACTTTGATGTAGTAGCTATTAAAATGGGAGCCTTCGGGTCACCCTTGACTACAGTTGCCAACTTTACTCTAACTTATATTATTGTGTACAAAAAATGTTTAAGAAACAACTACACCAATGTAAATATAAATGTACAATGAATCTGATTCCCTAACCTCTAAGCATAAGTTAACCCTTGCCTGGTTGACTTGCCATTAAAATCAATCAATCAAAAAACAGCATTTTAAATTTTTATTTGAGCTTTTAAAGTTACTACACAACTTGAAGAATAAAATAATTTCCAATCCAATTGGACCACTGATTTTTTGAGTAATTTTTTAATTAAATGTATATTGAAAAAAAAAGAATTCATGCCTATTGAAGATAACTCCTTCTAATTAGTCATTTCCTTTAGTCTTCTTTAGTAAATGAGTATGATAAGTAAGAAAGAATACTTAACCTCTCTGTCTTCTTCCCCCTTAGCCATCGTAGCATTCCAGTAACAACAGCAATAATAATTGTTTATAATAATTGATTTGGTTTATTGTTGGTTGAAGTGATATAATTTCCTGAAATATCACAATTTATGTAAATTCCATTGTGTCAAAAAGCACTTATTTGTAGTGTCTGGATTTCAAACAATTACTACTATTTTGTTTCTTTTCTGATCTTATAGTAACCTGTTAAAAAATGGAGTTCACCTTTCTTCAAGTAAGTCATACCTGCCTTTTTGTCTGCTTTATATTAATAATAATGATAATAATAATAATTAGGTTTGGTGATTAAAATTTGGCTTGGTTTGATTTCAAAGTTTCTTTGTTTCATGGCATATCAACCTTTTTGGGTTATTCAATACCAAAGCCATCCTGGCAGAAGAACAGCCGTGATACTATTTAACCCATAACTAGAGTGTAAGAGTTCATACCTTTCTTAAGGGGATTAGTCTAAAAGTCAATGTATTAGTGCAACTGGAGTTTAAACACACTTACAACAATGACAAGGACTCCCTCAATTAATATTTGGGAATTATCAATTCTCTAAATGCAAAATGACACACACACACACACACACACACATATATATATATATATATATATATATATATATATATATATGTATGTGTCTGCAAATTATTTCAGTTTTGATATTTAGGCTTTTTATTTATTTATTATTAAATTATATCATCCATACTTGTTTTGAACATTCTAGTCTTTGTCAGGCATTTTTGGTTATGTTGAATTTCTTTATAATAAAGATTGTTTTGATTTTGCTAAATTCCAGGTTTTGTGTCTGTGATTGTTCCATTGGAATTAATTGTCTATGAGGATTTTTGGTTGTTTTGCTCATGCCTTTTTAAAAAAAAATTTCCCTCTTTACCTCTAGTCTATATAAATTTGTTTTTGTTATTAATGTGATGGTGTATATACATATGTATGAATTCTGTTTGTGTGTGTGTAAACTAAGTATAAGTATATATTTTGTTTACACAGTTAAATGTCAAAGCAGTTTTATATTAAACAATTCCGTTTAGCCTAAGTAGAGTTACAATGTCAAAAACAGTTTTATTTCAGATAATTCAGTTTAGCATAAGTACACAGTTTAAATGTAATTACACAGTTTAATTGTCAAAAACATTTCTATTTCAAGCTATTTAGTTTAGCATAAGTATACAGTTCTATCTAATCCCATAGATAGGACCCAATCAGGATCTACCATTCCAGGCCAGAGTGGACCTGGGAGCAATGGTAATGAAGGGATCCTCTGCATTCTCCAAAGCCCCAGCATCACTGGAATCTCAGCATCAGATTGTTTAGTGTCATATCCAGGACACTCGTTATTGTTGGGGGGGGGTACCCTTCTGCAGAGGTGCAGTCAGTGTATTCTACAGTCTCTGTCGACTGGGCAATACACAGTTAAATGTCAAAACAGTTTTATTTCAGATAATTCAGTTTAGCATAAGTACACAGTCTAGATGTCAAAACAGTTCTATTTTTAGCAATTCAGTTTAGCATAAGTACCCAGTTTAAATGTCAAAAGTTCTATTTTAAACAAGTTTAGCATAAATATGCAGTTTAAATGCAAAAAACAGTAAACTCAAGAAACCACGGTTTAGTTCTATTTAACCCATAGATAGGACCTTTATCAGGTGCTACCACTCTGGGCCAGAGTGGACCTGGGAACTATAGTAATAAAGGGGTACTCTGCATTCCTGGAACCTCACCATCAGATTGTTTAGTGTCATATCCAGGACACTCGTTGGAGGGGGGGGATCTTACCCCTCTACAAAGAAACAGTCAGTGTATTCTACAGTCCCAGCTGGCTGGGCAATTGAAAATATATGTGTACAAGTGTATGTATACATAAGAGTACATACATTTATATGTGTATGCACACACACACACACACACACACACAGATTAATACAAATCACACATATGTCCATTGGACTCCCCCATTACACACACATACAAAATACATATATATGTATATGCACAATCACATTAATAACAAAAAACACAGATTTATATAGACGAGAGATAAAGAGAGGAAAGAAGAAAACAGTCATTAACAAAACAACCAAAAATTTTCGTAGACAATTAACTCCAATGGGACAAGCACAGACACAAAGTTTAGAATTCAACAAAATCAAAACAACTTATCAAAATAATCTTTACTACAAAGAAATTCAACATACAACCAAAAATGTCTGAGAAGAAACACTTGTTACACAAATATTAGGAATGATAATAAATAAATAAAACCTAGATACCAAATTTGAAATCATTTGCACAACCTATTCATTTTGAAATATTTACTTTTCTATTGTTGAACCAATAAGAATATATATATATATATATGTGTGTGTGTATGTGTGTGGAAAAAAACTGAAAAACAAAGTAATCCAAAGTGAAGAATTTGATATGAAAGAAAGAACATTTTGGTTTCAATAAACCATTATCAGAACTACGAAAAGATGTTATCAAGTGTCTGTAGATCAATGGATTCCTAATGAAATAGAAAACTAGGGAGGAGATTATCTATACATAGAAAGGGGAGGCTCTCACTGTTTAATCCGTAAATCAGTGTTCATATTTCAAAAATATCATGTAACTGTGTAAGGCAGTGATGTAAAACAAATGGAACCATCAAGAGATATAACAGATTAAACAGTTGATTTTTTATGATTTATCTATATTTAGTTATTTACATGTGATACATCCATTTGTTTCCACTTTCTTCCCCCTTTTTCTTCTCTTTTCTATCACTCCATTCTTTTTCTTTGCACCTCTTCTCTCTCCTTCCTTTTCTTCTCTCTCTTCCCTCTTTTAGCTTTCTTTTTCTCTTCCTTTTCTTTTCTTGGTCTATTTTCTTTTTAATCCATGATATCTCTTCCATAGCTGATCTAACAACACTTCATAACATCTTTTTTAAGTCCTGATGATGGTTTATAGAAACTGAAATGTTATAATGTCGATTTTCTTTCATATTAAATTATTCATTTTGGATTTCTTTGTTTTCAATTTTCCCTACATCGTCAGATTCTTTTCCATTATTTACTTCCATATATATATATATATATATATATATATATATATATATATATATATATATATATATATATATATAATCTCCAAATATAATGTATGGACTGCAATGACTATAACAAAAAGAAAGTCCCAAGTATATTTTTACCCAATCCTCTTCCTCAGGCAAGGTCAATTTTTGAGTAGAGTAAAGCTGGTTTGAATTTAAATGTTTCCTTTTCCTAGACTGGTTGCCTAACCAAGGCTAAAGAATACATTCTGTCTTACTATTTTCTCATAGCGGAAAAGGAGAACAGAGGATTCATGCCTTTGCAAAGTGAAACACAAACACCCTTATCCAGGAATTGAACTTGAGTTGTCAATTCTCTTTCTTATAACAATAAGTATGACACTAAACTGCATCTGATGATGCTTTGCCATTACTCCTGGGTCCACTCTAACCCAGACTGGTTGTACCTGTCTATGGGTCAAATAGAGTTGTTTCAGATTATGTTTGAAATGACTGTGAACTATATTGATACATTGTCTTTTAAAACATTGATATTGTAATTAAACATAAAGCGTTTACCCATTTAAAATGATTGAAGATATATTTTTGTACCATATATTATAGAAGACGTTAATTGTTAAAATAATTTTGGCAAAAAATGACCCAACAAGGGTTGACATGTTGTAAAACTACCCAATGTATAAATAAGAAATGAATCTGTCAAATCATTTCCCATTTATAGAACTTATATTATAGAGTTTATTTAAAGAAATAATTGAGCTGCATCATGGCTGAGATAGTTGTATATTTTCAATAAACCTCCAGTAACTGAGGTATAAGCCAAGGTAAAAAAAAAAATCCAGGATGTCAAATAATGTCTTTTCAGATTCTCTCTTCTTCTTGGTATGGCCCGCATTCATCTTGTCCTACTTCTTAAACCTATTTAACCCCCTTACCTACCAATCCTAAGTCAACTTTCTTTCATGCATCCTTAATTCCACTACTAATCAAGAGTTAACTTAATCTAACCCCCCCCCCTCTTAGACCATTTCTGTTCAACTGCATGCAATGAAAAACAATTTATTCAGCCTGACAATCTTTAAAGCTGTTTCTTTTTCTTTTCTTATGTATTTTATGTCTACTTACTATAAAATATTTTATGGACATTGATAGACAGTTTTATATCAAATTTCCATCCACTCTGTCTGCATACACTGATTGTATCTCTTGCAGAGGCATAAGACCATCCCTGTAAAGGAAGTTCAACTTCACCCGGTGGTGAGGCTCCAGTTCTGGAGGTCTTAGGCAGTGTAGACTACCTCTTCATTGCCATTACTCCCAGGTCCACTCTGACCCAGAATGTTAGAGTTCTATCTATTGATCAAATAGATTTGTTAAAAAATCAATCATATTTAATAATAAAAAAATATAAAATAATAAAAAAAAAACTCTTTAGGAGCAACTACACAAAAAATGAAATTCCCTAACCTCTAGGCATAAAATAACCCTAGACAGGTTGACATGCTGTTAAAATCTACCAATTAACTCATAGATGGAACCCTAAGAGATATTATCATTCTGATTCCATATTGATCTGGCAGTAATGGCAATGATAAGGTTTCTTCAAAGTTTCTGTTACTAGACCCTACCATCAGATGCAATATAATGTCATACCTAAAACACCTTTTTTGAGAAGAGGTCTTACCCCTCTGCAGGAGGCGGGGGAACCTTCAGTCAGTATATTCTGACAGGACTTGCTATAGAAAGGTCTGCTGTAGCTGTCATCAATGAAACATCATTAATAATTTAAAGTATAATATTGTAGCATGCAAAAGATTCAGGGTATAGTTTTCAGCCTGCATGGTTAGCTGTGGAAGGTGCATTTGAGACCTGTTCACCCACAAGGTAAAAGGTTAAACCTGACAAAGCTAAGCTGAGTTAATATCCACGTTAAGGGAAGTAATTCTGATTATTTCCAAGTGTTGACAAAATTGTTTCTATATATTCAAGCTTTTCTGAGTTAATATTCCAAATGGACTTATCACCTCTAATTTAGAGATTTGTCTATTCAAGAAGAGAAAATCTTCTTATAAGATGACGTGGCCAATGAGATAACAACCCAAGCTTCCTATAAATAATTTGCAATACTTTCCTACAAGAGTTGTGGCTATTAATCATTACACCTTGCTTTTGTAATGCTTCAGCGTCTGCTTCCGAGAAACATTGATGGAAGGGGATGGGTGTGTATCTGTGAGGAAGTAGTTGGTGGGGCATTGCAATAGAATCAGCTTTTCAAAATGGTTATGTCACAGTAGGCAAGAATTTCATTATCTTTGAGGTTATTTTGGAAAGCACATTCTGGTTTAGGTTTCTCTGTACTAATTGGCACTTTCCTTTGTCTCGCTGATTTGTCTTCTACAAGAGCTCTGATAAAAATGCCATTCTGAATTTGGCATTGATAATGATAATAAGATTATTTCTGAAATTTTTAAGACTGAGGGTTTGTGTATATGTCTGCACCTGCTTTCATTAGCAAAGATACACAAAGTGCTTTTAGCCAAAACCTTTTATAGTATCTATATTAAAACTGAGTTTCCGTTGCCCTGTCAGTGAGGCTTAGAATATGCTGATTAAGACCCTCCCCCCCAAAAAGGGTATCCTAAACTCAGTTATGGAGATCTGGAAAGTGTGGAGTTCCCCTTCATTACTATTACTCCCAGGTCCATTTTGACCTGGAGTGGTAGTACCTATTAGGGTCTCATGTATGGATTAAATAGATCTATTTGAAATTAATAGTATTAGATAAGAATACTTGATACCATATCACTGAAAATTATTTGTATTAAGAATAGTTAATTGAAGCTACGATTGTTTACTAAGGATTATTATTAGTAGTAGTTACTTGAAACTATTTAATTTTGTGTAAATTATTTGTACTTGAGAGGAATGCTGGAAACTGTATAATTGTTTGCAAATTATTTGTACCAATAGAAATACTTGATATCATATAACTGTGGGAAAAAAACTTAAGATACTACAAAAAAAATATAAACATGCAAGGAACACAATTTCCTAACTTCTAGGCATAGAATAACCCCAGATGTGTTGACATACCATTAAAACCAATCAATCCTGAGTTTCTGTTTAATATGATAACAAATGATTAGACACTTTCCCTATGAAACTACATTATAAAATAAGTCTATTAACTGCAGCTGGAATAACTTTGTGATTATTTTTTAAATATAGTAATAACTTTAACCCATTAGCTGCTAACAGTATAACCATAAATTGAGTTATCTAACAGTTCAAAAATAAGTACACCTGTTATATATCTTTATGCAATTTTATTTTTGTTTTCAGAATTTTAATGCTATAAAATTTGGTAATAAATTATACCTGTTAATTTTCATTTTGATTGTATAATGTTCCACAAGAATCCTAGTATTTTTGAACACTTACAACTTTGATATTGGAGTCTTACAAGAAGATAACTGTTTATTATAATCTGCCTAGATTATGTACTACAAACATCAATAGATCTGATAAAAGAAAATGATTTTCCATTAAAAAGGTTAAAAGCAGATGATATCCCTCAGAAACTATGATAGACACAGACTACACAGATGATCTAGCGCTTCTTGTAAATCGCTGCTGCTTGCTCCAGGCTATGCAGAAAGAAGCTGTGGCTTTAATGTGAATGCAGATGAAATAGAGTTCTTGTGAAAACAAAGATGAAAACATCTTTGCATAAAGTGGCAAACCCCTAAAATTAATTGACCAATTCACATGCCTCAGCAGCAATATCTCATCTACTGAAAGTGATAAAGTATGCTTAGGAAAGACAAAAACAGCTTACTGATAATATAGAAATCTATTCTGATAACATAAAATAGGATTTCTTCCAACCTGTAGCTGTGTCAGTACTACTATATAGTTGAACCACCTGGACTCAATGAAATGCTTAGAGAAAAAACTAAATGGCAACAAAACAAGAATGCTACATGCTGTTTTGAACAAAACCTGGATTGTCCAGTTTGCTGGGGCTGTAAAATACACAGAGTAGATCTCTGCAGAGGGGTAAGACCTCTCTCTCTCTCTCTCTCTCTCTCTCTCTCTCCACCCCCCAGTGAGTGTCCTGGATATGACACTAAACAATCTGATGGTGAGTTTCCAGTAATGCTGGAGCTTTGGGGAATGCGGGGTACCCCTTTGTTGCCATTGCTCTCAGGTCTACTCTGACCCAGATTGATAGCACCTGATAAGGGTCCTATCTATGGGTCAAATAACATAAGTACATAGTTTAGTTCTAAACTACAAAGATTAATATGCCATAAAACCCAAACAAACAAACTAACAAAACCTGGAAGCAACACCCAACAAAACAGCAGCTGTATGACCACCAGCTTCCTATCTTACAAATCATCCAAATAAAATGAACAAGATATGCTGGGCACAATTAGAGAAGTACGAACAATCTCATAAGCAACTTTCTCCTATGGACCCCAACCCACGGGCACACCAGTGCTGGCTCATCAGGAAAGACTTGTATATATCAGCTCTGCAGTCGCCAAATGCAGTCTTGAGAACCTGTCGCGAGCAATGAATGATAGGGACGTGCTATTGTCTGTCTGTCTCTCTCATTCACTTTGCCTTTCTCTCTTTCTCTCATATTTTCTTATTTTGCCTCTCTCATATTTTTTGTTGTCTCACTCACTCTCTTTCTTTCTCTGAGAAGCTATAAAAAACATACTGGCAAGAATACTCATTTTTTTCCTTCTTACCTATGGGTTTATTAGACTTTAGTTTTGTTGCTTTCTTATTCTTCAAAAGAACTTGATATCACTCATCTCCCACAGGAGAGTTGTCACTTCTTGTGGGGTGTGTCACCTGATCAAATTCATCCTGTTTTGTTTTTTATTTTTGCTTTCAAACTTTTAGTTCTCTGTAAGCAACTTTTTTCATTGCAAATAAAAAGTAATGTATTAAAAAAAAAAAGCACTAACAACTAAAACGTTGCCTATTAAGTGTAAGTAAAATAAAGTTGGTGACCATAGTCAAGGGTGACCTGAAGGTTCCCTTTTCAATAGCTACTACACCGAGGTGTGTGTGTGTGGCTACTCCATTCCCTGGATTGCTCCACTTACCCTTGATCCTTACCATATAATGCTATGTTACGGCAGCATCAAGTACCATTTTTGAGTCTTTGGTATGACTCGACCTGGGATTGAACCCCAGCCTCCCAGACCATTGGCAAACACTCTACTCATTAGGCCAATGGCCTAGTAAAAAGTCTGAGAAGTAATATATATGAATAATTCAGAGTGCTAAAGGTTAGATAAAACATAAGTATTGGTTATTTACCTTCTTCATTGAATTCATAATTTGAGTCCAGATTAAAAATAAGGTATGAATAACTCAAAGCCAAACTTCTTTAGACATTTACCAAAACTTTTCTCATTTGCCAATAACTCCATTGGAAAAATAAGGTTTTGAGAAGTTTGGCTTCTGGTTACCCTTACCATGTATTATCAAAAGTTTATGTGCATGTAAAAAGTAACCAAGAAAAGGCACATTATATTAGAAGTTTTTGTTTTTTGTTTTTTTAAAGCAGTTCACTCAAAATACTCTAACTTATGAGAATAAAGCTATTTCTTGGCCAATTTGCAACTGAATGATAATTTTGTAGAGTCAGTGTTCATAATGAATGTCATTTTTTAATTATTCAATTGATATATATAATGGAACTAGCTATGAAAGGCTAATCAAAATCCTTTACACCTTCCTAGATAAAAGCATCAATATCATCATGGACTACTGCTATTATGGCAATCTAATAGGTTTATGGGTCGTCTAGTACTTAAAAACTTCATATTTGTCTTTACAAAAATCAGCAAGAAATTCAAATCTGATTTAGTTAGCACACAGCAAAAATTAAATTAAATTAAGACCTTACAAATCTCTAAATCCAATTTATCTTAGATATTAATCAATCAATTGAGATTCACAAACACAAGACTGTTCTTAAGTGCACTTAACTGTTGTAGAACATTAAACAAAACTTTAATCAACTTTTTCAAACCCACAAAGTAAAAATTATACAAATTCAAAAGTAGCAATGTTATATTGATGTCCTATGTAGATGTCAATGCACCATTATAATCATGGGGGAGGTGCCCATGGTGTAATGGTTATCGTTGTAGAAAATGGACACGGCGACACGAGTTCAAATCCTGGACGAGACTGCATTTCACATTGCACTAATACCCTTGGGAAAGGTATGAATCCAATTATTCTCCCTCCAGTTATGGGTAAATAGTAGGGCAGACTAGGTTCTTCAGCCTTGGTAAGGCAACTAGTCTAGGAGAAGGAAAACTCTGAATCCAAACCTGTTAAACTCCGCTTAAAAATTGACCTTGTGTCATATCCTACCCGTGCGGAGGAGTTGGTAAATATGATAATCATGGGGGAGGGAGTTCCCATGGTTTAGTAGCTGAAGTGCTGGACTTCAACATTGTAGGAAGCAAGTTCAAATTCTACTCCTGCAATTATGTGTTTGCTTTAAGACAAATACCCTTGCTATGGGATAAATAGTATCAGTGCTGTTCTTCTTCAAGAATAGCTTTGGCATTAAATAACCCACAAAGTTTGATATACCATTCAACAAAGAAACCAAAGCAGATCATTATAACATATTTTCAATTCATTGCTTTCAATTATCAAATGTAATTTGCAAACACCCATACAAGGAAATGATGGGACCCATATTAATATAAAAGAAAATTCTGTTCCAGTTCTGATTAAGATATCATAACAATATTCTGCCCAGCAAGGTCTTCTCTGTCCATTTAGCACACAGCTGCAGCAGCAGTGGCAGTCGACCTGGTTAATCTTGCTGTAATCAGTGATGGTCACCGCCCTCCATCAGACTTGCTTGTTTTGTTTTGTTTTTTTGTTTCTTTTTTTTTTTTTTTTTCTACAATTCCTGGCTAATCGATTGTTCCCTTTGCCTCCAAATATCCTTCTGTGAGGAACATATAATGAACCTTGTCAATCACAACCAGTCAAATTGTTTAAAAATATGATAATGTAGTTGCTTATTTTATGTCACGTTTCTTGTTTCTCATGTTTACAACTTCTTCTCCTCTCTAATCTTTCTTGTTCCTTCCTTCCTCTCTCTCTCTCTCTCTCTCTCTCTCTCTAGTTCCCTCTTATTTTTTTTATCTTTTTCTCTCTTATTTCTTTTATCTCTTTCTCTCTCTCTCTCTCTCTAATCATCTCTTTTATCTCTCTCTCATCTCTTCTTGTTTCTCTGAGACCTCTTTTATCTTTTGCTGTTTCACTTGTTTCACTCATCTTTCTCTCTCTTTCATCTCTCATCTCCTCATCCTCATTGAGAGGGAATGTTTTTCTCTCAAAGAAAGCTACCTACTCAATTGAAATAATTCATAGATGAATGTCAATGCTATATGATAATACTCAAAAAGCTTAGAAAAAAAAAAACTGTACTGGTCTTAAGCATTTCAACAAGCACAAAATCTGTTTTGATTTTTTTGCTATTGCCTAAGATTGCAAAAACCATTAAGGATCTTAAGTTGAAAGGGGGATTCAAATTATCTTACTAGTTTGGCAACTCGTCACAATAACGATGAATTCATTTTTTTCTATCTCCTTGATTCATTCTGTACAAAATTTTGAAAGCAGAGATGAAAGAACTCATTTTTTTCCTTTTCTTTTTTTCATTTAACAACTTAATTTTATTTTTAAAAAATGTTTTCTAAAAATTTAGCATTTGGAACCACAAAAAATGACTTATGTTGCTTACAATAAGATTTGATTCTTCTTGCATAATATTCCAATTTGTAACTCAAAATAAAACAATTACAAGTCAAATGTCTGTTTATGAGCAACAGTAGTTCCAAGATCGAATGATTTGATCCTGGCTGTTGAATCATAGGATTCATATGCCCAGAACCAGATTAGGCATTGCATTGAACCATCAGAGGGTTTATCCACTCGCCTTTACATCTACCATGCTGCTTCCCATAGCTTTTGTAAAAAAAATTATTTCCCCCCTCTTGAGTCAATATTGTTTTAACTTAAAATTTATAGTTTTTTTTGTTTTTTTTTAATTTCATCAAAGTCCTTATTTATGGTATCCTTATAGGCATTCTGTTTTATGCTAACTTAGGTTTCCATTTTCTCATCAAGTCCAATAGTGTAAGCTTCTCTTGACCAGGTTCAAATGCAAATTGGGATTACAGTAAATGTCTTAGCATTTAAAGCATAGATAGTAGACAGCAGTGATTTTACAAATAAAAAATAAGATCATTCCTGCATTTTTAAAGGACAATGTAGTAAAGACAATAAATTACTAACCATTTTTTTTTCTTTTTTTTTTTTTTTTTTAGCTCTATCCGTTTTTGATTTGCTAGTATCTTCAAAGTATGGTAAACACTTTCCCTGTCTTCTAAGCTTCTGAACTTTCTTTCAGATATATGTGTTTCTACTGCTTGGGGGAGAGGAGGAGGATGCTATATAAAAACACGAAAGTAAAAGTCTCCTCTCCAGATGGAGACACAAACTACTTCAATATTGTAGTAGGTGTGCTGCAAGGAGACACATTAGCCCCATACCTCTTTATCATCTGTCTAGATTACATGCTTAGAACGTCTATTGTTAGAATGAAAGAAAACAGTTTCAAGCTAACAAAGGAAAGAAGTAGAAGGTACCCCACACAAACCAATGCAGACTACGCTGATGACATAGCACTTCTGGCAAATACACCTGCCCAAGCAGAAACCTTGCTACATAGTCTGGAATGAGCAGCTGCAGGCATAGGCCTCCATGTCAATGCACACAAGACGGAATATATGTGCTTTAATCAAAGAGGCGACATCTCCACACTAAACAGTAGTTCTCTGAAACTAGTAGACAAGTTCACCAACCTCGGAAGCAGTGTCTCATCAACCGAGAAAGACATCAACACGCAACTAGCAAAAGCATGGACAGCTATCAATAGGCTATCAGTCATATGGAAGTCAAACCTGACTGATAAAATGAAACGCAGTTTTTTCCAAGTTGTGGTTATGTCAATACTGCTGTATGGATGCACTACATGAACGCTAACTAAACATGTGGAGAAAAAGGTTGATGGTAACTATACAAGAATGCTATGAGCAATATTGAACAAGTCCTGGAGGAAGAACCCTACAAAGTAACAGCTGTATGACCACTTACCACCCATTACGAAAACTATCCTAGTTAGACAAACCAGATATACGAGACACTGCTGGAGAAGTAGGGACAAACTTATAAGTGACTTACTCCTGTGGACCCCTTCATATGTACGAGCAAAGGCAGGATGACCAACTTAAACCTACATACAACAACTCTGTGCCGATACAGGATGTGACCTTGAGGACCTGCCCAGAGTGATGGATGATAGAGAAGGGTGGCAGGAAATGGTCAGGGATATCTGTGCTGATGGCACGACATAATGATGATATATATATATATATATATATATATATAAGTAGAAGTACCCAGTCCATGACCTGACTAAAAGGATTTTATGAATACCAGTGATTGACATTAAAAGAAGAGAAGAATAAGCTAAGAATTAAAAATGTGTTTTCGTAGTTGAAAAATTTTGCCTATTAATTCAAATGAAAAGAATTTTTTTATTTTATGAATTGGATTTTCTTTTTTATTCTTTTTAAGTTTACATTTAAAATAATGCATAAAAATATGTAACCCTATTCTATGGTAAAAGGTTTAAAACATTTTCTTAATTCTTTTTTCTTTTTTAGTCTCCAATAGATTTTTATTTTTCATAATTAGTGTTTAGTTACAAAACAATTTATAATTAATGATTTTTTTAAAAACCAGAAAAAGTTTTAATTTAGATTTTTATTTACCCTCAAAAAATTTAATGATAAAAGAATCTAAGAATTTATGTAATACAATATTCTTTTATCTTAGGAATTTTTTTTGTTTACATTTAAAATATTATTTTAAAAAATGTGACCCTAAACTTGTGAGTTATTTAAAACATGATCCTAATTTTATTTTCTGAAGATTTTTTTTAATAGGACATAAATTTAAATTCAGTTCTTAATTGCCTGTTGAGTTACAGTGGTAAAAAAATGTATTCTTTTAACTTTTTTTTTTTTTTACCTTATAAAAATGCAATGATAAAAAAGCTAAAAATGTGTCCTTATTTTCAGGTGGAAAATTTTGTCTATTAATTCAATTAAAAAGTATTTGATTATTCTATAAATAGTTTATTTCTTTTTGAAAAAAATGTTTTTGAGTTACACTGGTTAAGAATTGATATATTTTTTATTCCAAGCAATATAAAAAATATTTGTTTAAAAATCAGTTTTTGAATTAATTGATAAACAATGCTTTTGTTTAATTTTTGTCAATTTTTTTTCTTTTTACCCTTTAAGATGTAATGTAATAAAATGAAAATAAACTAAGAAATAAAAATGTGTCTTTACAATTAAGAAAAAAAAGGTAAGAATTAGAAATTTTAAATTTTTCATATCATGATTTATTTTTTTGATTTACATTTGAAATAACATTTTAAAAAAAGGTACCCCTTGATTTGAGACATTTTCATTGTGGTAGGGGGGGGCTCAAAAAAAAAAAAAGAATTTATGTCTACAATTAGCACTAAATTACCTGACAATTTATAAAAAATCATTGAATTCAAATTTCACCAATAAAATTAAACATGGCTAGGCTTAAGAAGAACTAAAGAGTTCCCCCTTTTTCTGAAGAATTGTGAAGAGTTCCACAAATCAATTGATTTTTAATTATCAAATTATATCATTTAATCAGTAAAAATCAAATAACTAAATTTTGGTTTTTCTTTATTATGAGCATATTAAAGTGTATACATGATTTTAATACTCTACGACATCTCTATTCTGAAGAATAAGTTAATATGACTCCCCTCTCTCTCATATATAATCATCTGAAGATGATATTCTTTAACAAATGCATAAAACTTAAAGTTATGAGACATAAGGAGATGAGAAAACATTTATTTTAGGGTTTATCCTGCTCTACTGGACAGTATTTGAGCACTTTTCTGATTTCAGAGAAATTTTTTTAATAACAATTTGTTCATTTCAATATATATATTTATATATAATTCTCTATATTGTGCATGTGTGTGGTTCTTCTGCTAATGTGTGTGTGTGTGTGTGTATATATATATATATTTGAGATATGCATACTAACCATTAAATGTGTCCTCTTTCATATATCATTTATACATAAAGTATAAACAAATTTTTTTTTCCTTTTCTCTGCTTGCCTTACACACAAACTAGAAACACAGTGACAAGTCGCTTAAGTTAATTGTCTTACAAGAAACTGATTTATTTTGCCAATATTGATTTTGTTATCAGCACACTTGCTTAGAAGAACATTAGAGAAAGCCATTTAACTAGACAGTAAATATTTGAATACTGTCACACTATTTTCTGAAGCATTTAAAAGAAACAAAAACAGATGCAGCTCTAGTAAAGCAAAAAATTGAATGCTGATATCTACCTGGTCTTTAGTTCTCCGGTACAATGTTGGTAACACTTATTGCCACAAATTCCCTCACTAATAAAATGGACTTCTTTGCAATATAATTATTTACTTGAATATTTATTTATTTATAGCATCCTTCTCTGTAGAGTTATTTACTGAGAGCATTCTTCTCAATACTTATAGAATCCTTCTTAATATAGATATTTACTTATAGAATCTTTAATATAGATATTTTATGTTGCTATAAAAGGATTTATAAATGTAAACTAGTAGATTTACCCGCTATAAATCCTTATCCTTTTATTCACCAACTAAAATTTTATTCCCTACCTGGAGTTTATATAGACTACTATGAGAAGTTCCATTATTGGTGTATATCCCACGTCTAGTCTGTATGACCCTGTGATTTTTTTTTTTTTTTTTTTTTTTTGTTATAAAGGGATTTATAAATGCAAACTTTTATTCACTCCCAGCAATCTATATGAACCATTTTGAGAGGCAGCGAGAGAAGTGTACAATATTTGTCACCAAATCTGTATGATCCAGGTATTTTTGTTCTCTTGTTATAAAGGGATTTATAAATGCATCATCATCATCATCATCATCATGTCATGCTGCTTGCATAGATTTCCCTAACTCTCTCTTGCCACTCATCTCTATCATCCATCGCTTCTGGCAGGTCCTCTAGGCTACATCCTGTGTCTGTACAGAGCTGTTTGTAGATATGTTCTAGTTGGTCATCCAACACTTACACATCTGTATGAAGGGGTCCATAGGAGAACATCACTTATGAGTTCATTCTTACTTCTCCAGCAGTGTCCCGCATGTCTTGTTTGTCTTATTTGGATAATTTTAGAGATGGGCGTTAGGTGGCTATACAGCTGCTTCTTTGTGGGATGTTGCTTCCAGAATGTGTTCAATATGACTCATTGCATTCTTGTGCAATTCCCATCTAGCTTTTTCTCTATACACTTAGTCAGCGTCCACATAATTTCACCCTCTTTTAGACCCCTATGCTTTTATTCACCCTGCCAAAATTTTATTTACCTCCAGAGCTCTATGTAAACCTCTTTGAGAGGCCCTGCTTTCAACTGGCAAAACTTAGACCAAAAATAAATACAAAAGTCATGTTACCATAATAGAATTTTTTACTTCTCAATCGTGTGAGGTGGGTGTCCTCATGGTGTAATGGCTAAAGTGATGATCTGCGAAATCATAGCAGGCGAGTTCAAACTCCAGTCGCGCTATTACATTCACTTTCGGACAAATACCCTTGGGAAAGGTATGAACCCCCTTATCCTCCCAGCTATGGGTTAAATAGCACCATCAATTATTTCAAATAGAACTGTTTTTTGACATTGAAACTGTATTTACACTAAACTGAATTGTTTAACATAGAACTGTTCTGACATGTAACTGTGTGTAAACAAAATCTGTACTTTTACTAAACTGAATTAGCTGAAGTAGAATTGCTTGACTAAACTGAATAGCTCAAAATAGAAATGTTTTTTACAACAAAACTGTACTTATATTTAAACTGCTTGCTTTTGCTAAACTGAAATGTTTTAAATTGAACTATTTTTGTCATTGAAACTGTACTTACACGAAATTGAATTGTTATATATAACTGCTTGAATAGTTTGAAATAGAAATGTTTTCGACAATTAAACTGTGTACTCATGCTAAACTGAATTGTTTTAAATAGAACTGATTATTTACATAAATATATGTGCTATAACCAAACGGGGGACATCTCCACTCTAGAAGGAACCCCTCTTAAACTAGTAGACAAATTCACGTACCTAGGAAGCAGCGTCGAATCAACCGAAAAGGACATCGAAACGAGGTTAACGAAAGCATGGACAGCTATCAATAGGCTATCGACTATATGGAAATCAGACCTAACCGATAAAATGAAACGCAGTTTCTTCCAGGCAGCGGTCACATCGATACTGCTATATGGATGCACTACATGGACGCTAACAAAACGGCTGGAGAAGAAACTAGATGGCAATTACACAAGAATGCTGCGTGCAATCCTCAACAAGTCCTGGCGGCAACACCCAACAAGACACCAACTGTACGGCCACCTGCCCCCTATCACGAAAACTATTCAAGTTAGGCGAACCAGACATGCAGGACATTGCTGGAGAAGCAGAGATGAACTCATAAGAGATGTACTCTTATGGATCCCCACACACGGCCGCGCAAAAGCAGGACGACCAGCACGAACGTACATTCAGCAGCTATGTGAGGATACAGGTTGTTGTCCTGAAGACCTACCTAGGGCGATGAACGATAGGGAGGAGTGGCGAAAGAGGGTCAGGGATATCCGTGCTGCCAGCACGATATGATGATGATGATTTACATAAAAATGGATTTGGCATTAAATAACCTACAAAGGTTGATATGCCATAAAACCCAACAAACAAACATCAATAGTGTGATTAGATTGTTTATATATTGCTTTATATACATTTGTATATGTTTAGAAAAACTTTGATATAAACAACAATGTTAGTCTTAAAGTGGAATTTCTCTACTCTGTAGTGAGACTGGATTGCATGACTAAGAAATAGCTATATAATGTCACATTGTCTTTTATATATAAATAGACACACCTAAGATTTATATTTCATTTTCAAGATCTTTTTTTGTTGTAGAGAAAAGAATTCTGGAGGCATATGTACTTTCTGCTTGTAATGTTTGTAAGCTCATGAAACAATGTGGAGTGCTTTAAAACAACTCCCTGTGTCTCTCAGGGATTATGAGAAACATTTGCTAATAATTCCTTCACTCTTGAAATGAGGAAAGAAACAAAGTGTTTTGTTGTTTTTCTTTTGGGTGTTTTTCTTTTCTTTCTTTTTTCTTTTCCATTTGCAAATTTGTATAAAAAAAATTATTTCTTAATAGAAACAAATTATTGTGAGTTTCCTACAAGATAAATACTTGATTATTATGTTTTCTATCAAGTGAAGAAAAATTAAACACAATGACTCTCCCCACCACCACCACCTTTAACATTTAGGAATTAAATGAGAGTTCATCCTTTACTTATTGAACCACTTGGGAACTCCATGGGTTAATTGGAAACATCTACCTACAAGGATAAAAGAACACAATTTTAATCGCTACACACATACATATACATCTATCTAAATAATATATTGTGTGGAAATTTTAGGGGTTGCGGATTTTACAAGTCAGTAAATGGCACACTTAGCATAACAGTTATCATCACAGGAATCACAAGAGGATGTAACTGATAGTTTTTTTTTCTCTTTTCCCTCAAAACTTGTGTGCTTATTTACAAAATTATTTAGATATGAGCTTCATAATCAATTTATGATTAAATAAGTCAATAATTAAAAATCAATCAATAAAATTTTTTTCTGTGACTAATGTCTGTTATTCAGACTTCATAATACTAGCAAAAATGTGCACCCTCTTAGCACAACTATTTAAGTTTTAATGTTAGAAAATATTTTATATTAAGACTAAAGACTAAATTAAATAAGAATGCATATAAAAAGTTTACACTTATTTTTATCTTATTTTCATTGATTTCTATATAAAATTATACATAGAATTGCTTTTGATACATTTGAGAATAAAACAATAATATTAGCAATCAACACCAAGTAATTATGTTTTTATGCCTGATTTTGTTAAACCCAATATGCAAATTAGGCACATCATATACTATGTGAACTCTTTTTTTTTTTTTTTTTTTTTTTTTTTAAATGATATATAACACACATTGTAGGATTTTAAGCTCATTAATATCATGAACCTGCTTGGTATAGATGTTATTAAATTGAATTATCTGGTTCCCAGGGCTGAGTTCATAGCTTGGTGCCTGAGGTGGCCCAATATGGACAATGCTGAAAGGACCAAACATTTTTTGAAATAGCCACTTATGAGTCTCAATTTATGTGTTGCTCCCCACGATAAAACAATCTTGTGTTATATATTGATTAGTGGGAACTCAGTTCAATCCCATTGATAACATGAGCCTGCCTGGCATTCGCACCAGGTGGGTGTTATTAATTTGAATCCCCTCTTGTCAGCGGTCTGTTCCCCTCTAGGCAATACCTGCTTTGCAGGATTAAGTTTATAGCTTGGTATTTGAGGCACTCCAATATGGAGAATGCTGAAGGAACTAAGCATTTTTTTTTAATAGCCACTACATGAGTCTCAATTTATGTGTTGTTCCCCACAATAAAACAACCTTGTGTTAAATATCAGCTTGGTGGGAAGTCAGTTAGATTCCATTAATAACATGGGTTGTTTTAAGGCAAATCTGACTCCATTAGACTTTAATAGAGATATTGTTAATAAATAAGATTCTAATCAAAATTAAATAATGATTATTTAAGATTTATTTAATGATCATCTATTGAGAATATAGGATAAATAACTAAGAGAATTGTGACATCAGAGGTGACATAGTTTTGTTTACAGAGACATTATATATGATAAGAATTGTCAAGTACTTTTTATGGATACAGATGCAAGACTTTTTTTTTTTATTTTGATACAGTGACATCCAAAACATCTCCAACTGGTCAGAAAGTCTTTGGATCAATATTCTCGTTCTTCTTAAACGTTGTCCTGTATACATTCTGTAAATAGACTAAATATGATTTTTCCAAATCAAAGCAAGTCACGGTGGGAATGCCAATATTTTCTGAAAACATTGAATCATGAAATTGGAAGGTTGATTTCTTGCATTGAAGTATCAGTATGATGCTCTTTAGGTGACAATAAGTAATCAATGGAATTTAAAATAAAATTCAATCGTTTCAGTTCCTTGTTGGCTATTTTTCCATGTTGAATTTCCAAACAGTAATCAAAATCATAAAAGCTAAACAACAAATGTTATTTAATTTTCAATTCTAAATCCTTAGGTAATGTCCTGAACATTACCTATCAATCATATAAATATACCTATGTCATGTATATGAATTACCAGCTCATCTGACAATCAAAGGCATGAAACTACCTTATATTTTTATAATCAATAATACATTATGATATTGCTTTGCATATTTCGGTATTCAGCACTGTAAAGATTTTTAGATTTAGAGGCACTTTTGGTATTAAATTCTAACTCTCTCTCTCACATATATATATATATATATATATATATATATTCTGAGTTGTTTGTTTTTGCATGTATGATTGCCTAGGCTTATGAATTTGAATGGCAAAAGGCCAACCAAAATCTCACTTTACAAACAAGGTTTCAAAAATTAGTGTCATGTTATTGACTTATCGATGTTATTTACTTTTAAATCCAACTCCTACTCTTCGTGTGTATGTAGAGAGAGAGAGAGAGAGAGAGACTGTAGGGGGTGTAGTGATATTGAGGTTATAACACATCACTCAATAAGACCTGGGCCCAACTAATAAAACAAAAATTTCTAGAGTGATACACTGATTCCAAAGCTTCTCTAACAATTTGATGCCTTTTTTGTAGCACAATTTGTCTTTGGCCTCAAAATACACCTCAGTTTCCGATATCACTTAATTGGAGCCAAATCTCTTTTCCTGGAGCATTCTTTCAAGGTCTGCAAACAGCCAATACTCACTGGGGGCTAGATCTGGAGAATAAGGTGGGGGTGGAAGCAATTTGAAGTGCAATTCATGTAGTTTTGCCATCGTTGCAATTGACTTGTGACATGGTGAATTGTCTTGGTGAAAGATCACTTTTTTCTTCTTCATTTGTGGTCGTTTTTTGGCAATTTCTTCCTTCATATGCACCAATAATGCTATATAATATTTGCTATTGATTGTTCTTCCTTTCTCAAGGCAATTGGTGAACAAAATACCTTGCATATCCCAAAATATGGAGGCCAAAACCTTGCCTGCTGATGTTTGTGTCTTTGGTCGCTTTAAACAGCTTTCATCTGCTGCTGTCCAATCAGCTGACTGCTAATTTGACTCCAGAGTGAAGTGGTAGATCCATGTTTCGTTTATTGTCACATATTTACACAAAAATTCCTTTTTGTTGCGTTGAAACAGTTGCAAACAACACTCTAAATCGTCAACGTGTTTTTGTTGTTGATCAACTGTGAGAAAACACGGCACACGCTTTGAACACAGCTTTCTCATTGACAAATGTTCATGCAAAATGATGAATACACTGCCTTCTGATATCTTTAATCCTCTGCTATCTCACGCGACTTCAATTTACGATTGGCCAAAACAAGTTTATGGAGTATTTTGGTGTTTTCCGGGACAACTGCTGAATTTTGGGCAACCTGAGCATTCAGCATCATTTGTGTCTGTACAACCACATTTAAAGTCAGCATACCACCTCTTGACCGTTGTTTCTGACAGAGCATTGTTTTGAAAATTTACAACAGTAACTTCACTTGAATAACTGTAATTTGTAAACTAATAAGCTGATTGGGTTCAAATTTTGACACGTGCCATTTGAAGGTTAGTACTTTTATAAAAAAATCATAAAGATTTTTTTATTACTGGCACCATCTATATGTCAGGCCCAGGACTTATTGAGTGATGTGTTATATCTGTTGGTTTTACTGATAATTTTCTATCAGTTACTTAGTTTTAATCAAAGAGAAGTTAAGACAAAGACTATTGTATTATTGGTAATGATTAAGACTTAGTATTTATTATGTTGAAGTTATTAAAACTGTTTGGTAAACAAACTTTATTTCAATTGGGAAATTTACTGCAGTTGATTGTTTTCTTTTTCCTTTTCAATACCTTGTATATAATTTCTAATTCCTTTCTTAATAAACAAATTCTCAGAAAATATCAGTAATATGATTTGGAACAGATAAATGAAAATCCTTGGGGTGGAGTGGGGGGGTTCGGGGGGGGCGGTCTCTCTCTCTCTCTCTAAGTTTATACACTTTCAGAAATCTTCTTATAATTCATTTTTTAATTATTTTTTTTGTTTTATTTTTTCTTTTTCTTTTTCTTTTTTTTCTTTTTCACTTCTTCCTTTCCTCAGGGGATGTAGGGAAAGAATTCCTCCCATTGTCAAGTTTACAAAAGAAAGCCACAACCTTGAGAAGATCTATTTCTGTGCAGGATTAAAGGGTTTGTAAGAAAATGATACAAGTATATCAAACAAATCACTTTAATATTTCACCCAAAATTTTACTTTTTTTAAAAAATTTTTCTTTTACCTCCTTTCTTTTTCCTTCTTCCTTTGCTTCCTGTTCTCTTTCCTTTTATTTTCTTCCCCCTTTGCTTCTCTTTCTTCTTACCATCTCCTACACCTCCTTTTTTCCTTTCCCTCCCTACTCCATTGTCCTCTTTTCTCCCTCCTGCTTTTGTCATCTTTTCTCTTTCCTTCCCTCTTTGCCTCCTTTTCTCTTTCCTTCCCTCTTTGCCTCCTTTTCTCTTTCCTTCCCTCTTTGACTCCTTTTCTCTTTCCTTCCCTCTTTGACTCCTTTTCTCTTTCCTTCCCTCTTTGACTCCTTTTCTCTCCCTCTATGCCTTTTATAATATTTACCATTTCCAATTTTTCTTTATTTCTATAATCTTTTTCTTTTTTTCTCTTACATTCTGATTCCCTGTTACTGAAATAAAAATATTAACAAACTCAAAGGATTTTATTCCACTAATCAGATTGAACATTCCCCCCCCTCCTGTGCATATTAACGTGTCTTTTTAAAGGTTTAATTAGATTTGAGTGGTGACCAATTAATAATAAGGGTTTGTTTTTTGGGTTTTTTTTTTTTTCAATAACTTTACATGTTACATCAAGACATGACCAAATATGGTACATTTTAAACTTTTCTTTATTGCCAAAGACTCAATGGGTCACTTCTAAGAAAATTTTTTTATGGTAATAATCCCTTTCGAAATTGATCTTCATTCATTCACTTTATGGACATGTTTCCCACTTCTGAAAGTATGCAGGATTATTTCACTTTGCATCTTTTTGCTTTGTTTACTAACTTCTTAGTTTATTACTGTCTGCTCCAATTGCATTTAAACTTCTTTTTTTTTTTTTTCCTACTCTTTATATTTTTTGCTGGTCTACTATAAGAGATATCTGTTTACTATATATATATATATATATATATATATATATATATATATATATATATATATATATATATATATATATACAAAGATTTTTACATCAATCTGTTATCCCATAAGTATGTAATATCCCTGCTAAATTCCCTTTATATGTGTGTTTCTGTGTGTATTCATGTTTTGGGATTTTCCTTGGCATATACATTAATATTAAAAAAAAAAAAAGATTTATATGGTTTGAATTTCGTCGAAAACAAGGAATGATTCGAAATCTCTCGATGAACTAACGGAACGTGGATTATGCACAATGTTTCTAATATCAGGTGACGTATTTTAAGGAAACGAATGCTGATTCATTGATCAAACGGCCAATTTTTCTTGTCATACAACTTTTCCAAATTTTTATATATTTTTACACTTTTTATACACCCATCTAAACTTAACATCACTAATAAAACCCCTCACAGTCCTGATGATGGTTCAGTAGAACCGAAACACTATAGTGTCGACTGACTTTGTTTCTCTATAAATCCCTACTTTCTATTTGGATTACTTGTTGTCAATTTTTCTTCACAAATTGTCGGATTACTATCCATTATTTTCTTCCATATATATATATATATATATATATATATATATATATATATGATAGAGAGATGTAGAGGTATATTAGTCCATAGATTAATGATGAAAAAAGCATTTATTTTACACAACAAATATTTTATTTGTATTGTAATATCCTTTTCTGCTAATACACTGAGACAAACGTTTTTCCATACATTGAACTGTTTACACAGAAAACTTCAGCTCATAACTCTCACAGCTCAGACTACAGACTTATTGACTCTCCCATTTGTGTGTGTGTGTGTATATTCTGTAATATGCTATTTGCAGCATGGATTTTACACGTGTTATTTTTCCAGCATAAATTTTGTAGGTGCCTGCTATTTTCAGCACTAATTTTGCACATATCTGCCATTTCTAGCACAGATTTCACATGTGTATGCTATTTCTGGCATAGATTATACACATCTGCTATTTGTAGCACAGATTTCACATGTGTCTGCCATTTCCAGCACAGATTTCACGTGTGTCTGCCATTTCCAGCACAGATTTCACGTGTGTCTGCCATTTCCAGCACAGATTTCACGTGTGTCTGCCATTTCCAGCACAGATTTCACGTGTGTCTGCCATTTCCAGCACAGATTTCACATGTGTCTGCTTTTTCCAGCACAGATTTTGCATATGTCTTCTATATACAGCATAGATTTCGATCATCTCTACTATTTCCAGCACAGATTCTGCATGTGTCTACTATTTCTTGCACAGATTCTGCATGTGTCTACTAATTCTAGCACAGATTCTGCATGTGTCTACTATTTCCAGCACAGATTCTGCTTGTGTCTACTATTTCCAGCACAGATTCTGCATGTTATTTGTTGGGTATTTATCATGCATACACACATAACAAAAAAATATTAAACTTAATTTTTAAAATTCATTTCCATTTTTAATTTCCAAGGTTAAAAATTATGCTAAATACAGGTCATTGTTTATCAAATTAAAGGAAATTTTTTTATTGTACCAGCAACCATAAAATGACTTTTTTTTGACTTGATGGTCTGCATAATTAGATTGTAATTTCTTGCAGAGGAATCATAAAGGCGGAAAGTTGAATATTGATATTGTCTATAGAAAGTATTCTAAATGCACAACAGAAGAAAAAAAAAAAAAAAAAAAAAAGAAGCTATTTCCTACTTGAAATGAAACCTGCATGGTGCCTCCGCCACCATTACCACTAAAATCCTTGAGATTCAATAAGCACATTTTACAGATAACTAGTACCTCTCTCTCTATCTCTCTCTCTCACACACTCATCTTTTTTTTAATTAAAACAACAACATAAACGATGTTATTCATAAAAGAGAAAATAAAGCTGTCAATAATTGTGCTAAACTATCTTAAAGTGCAAAGTAAGTTGAATAAATTTTTTTTTAAGTCAGTCTTTAAGCCTATTAATACATGTCTAACTTTTATTCCAATATTGTCAGAAGAATGGTGAGGTAAGCTTAGCTTCTTTTCTTTTTTTTTTTTTTTTGTCTTTTCTGTCAGTTTTGAGTCTTTCTAGTTAAATGATTTTTAGAGAAAAAGTTCCTTATCTTTTGAGAAAGAATTATATCTTTATCAATCCAAAAGGCTTTTAACTTTTCAAACCTAAATTTACCAGATAATAAAAATTGTTCACCTTGTATTTTTCCTTTTTTTTCCAGCAATCTTCTTTCTTTCTTTCTTTCTTTTTTTTTTCCTTTTTTTTTTTTTTTTTTTTTTTTTTTCCTTTTTTTTATATTTTCTTTTACTCTGATATTTTTTTAGAATATTTTATTTCTTATATTCTTGTTTTTTCTTGTATATACTTGGTGCACTTTTGCTTTCTTTTTTCATTCCTTCACATCTCTTCTTCCATTTCTTCTCCTCTTCTTCCATTCCTCCTCCTTCTCTTCTCTTTTTCCATTTGTTCTTCTCTCCTCTTTTTTTCACTATTCTCCTTATTTTTGTTCTTGTTATATTTTCTTATTTCTCCTCTTCCTTTTCACTTTCAGTCTCACTTTCCCCCTCCCTCTCCTCCTTCCTATTCTGTTTTCTCCTTTTTCATTCACTTCAGCATTCTATTTTCTTTCCCTTTTCATTTTCTCTTCCCTCCCACTTTCTTTTTCCTTTCATTCTCTTTTCCCTCCCACTTCTTTTTCTCTTTCATTCTCTCCTCCCTCCTACTCCCCTTTTATCCATTTATCACAGCCTCTTATTCAAAACTGCTATCCTGACATTCTTTGATTGTCAACAATCTTCCTCATTAAAAGCCAAGCAGCATTTCATGCATTTCTCCTCCTCCTCCTCTTGCCAAACATAATAATTCCAACATTCTCTGTACTCCATCTTAATTCTTCCTACAGCCAACATATTGAAACCAAAAGTATTATTTTACATGCAATTCAATTATCATCCTTTCTACAGAAACAACTGCAACATTTGTACAATCTTCAATTATTTCCTTTGTCCATTTTCCTGTATTGATTTTCCAAATGAGGAATGGGAAAAGATTATCTCCATTTGTTTTGGTAGGGAAAGCATGTCCTTTATTTCTTTACCAGATTCCCACATTCCTGTTGAGATATACGAGTGTGTGTGTATAGACACTATGAAATTGAAAAAAATGTTTATTGATTTGAGATTTGATCAGCCTTTCATGTATGCTTTGCTTTAAAGTTTTCATTTGTGTACGTGCATTTAAATATCTTTTTGTCATCAACACAATTCATGAGGCTTTTTTACAAAAATGGTATCCATTTTATTTACAAAAGAAGTGTAAAATACTGCACTTGTTGAGTCTTGGACAAAAGAAAATAAACAGATTAAGATTTAAAAAAGAAAAGAAAAGTAGGCTTTATCTTAATTCATACCATATTTGATAACTTACAAGATACATGTTTTTTCAAAAAAAGTAGGCTTTATCTTAATTCATACCATATTTGATAACTTACAAGATACATGTTTTTTCAAAAAAAGTAGGCTTTATCTTAATTCATACCATATTTGATAACTTACAAGATACATGTTTTTCCAAAAAAAGTAGGCTTTATCTTAATTCATACCATATTTGATAACTTACAAGATACATGTTTTTTCAAAAAAAGTAGGCTTTATCTTAGTTTATACCATATTTGATATCTTACAAGATACATGTTTTTCCAAAAAAAGTAGGCTTTATCTTAGTTTATACCATATTTGATATCTTACAAGATACATGTTTTTCCAAAAAAAGTAGGCTTTATCTTAGTTTATACCATATTTGATAACTTTTAAGATACTTTTTTTTTTTTTCAAAAAAATGTCCCAGAAAATCACCTTGCATCTTATAAGGTCAAGGGTCAGTTTTGGGTTACTGACTAGTGGAGTTCCAGTGCTGTAGTGACCCTTAAACCACAAACATTCCAAAGGGACAATTACTTCTACACCAATGACAACTCTTTTCAAAAGTAAGAGTGTATAACAGAAATACTTACCAGTAATTCATATAAACACCAGTCAAAAAGAAAATTAAGTGACAATGCTTAACTATGCCTGTGGTGTAGTCGTTATAGTCGTAGGAAATGAACACGGCGACACGAGTTCAAATCCTGGACGAGACTGATTGCATTTCACATAGCACTAATACCCTTGGGGAAGGTATGAATCCAATTATTCTCCCTCCAGCTATGGGTAAATAGGACAGACTAGGTTCTTCAGCCTTGGTTAGGCAACTAGTCTAGGAGAAGGAAAATTTCAAAATCCTACCCAAATTGATCCTATGAGCTGTCAAATACTGTACATCAAATATATAATTTTTGACAAAAAATATGAAATCACTCTACTCAAAGGATCTTCATCCAGCTTTGTTTCATAACAAGCAAAATAACAAAAAACAATTTTCATCTATATATTATGAAATTCTCAATGTTTTTATATATGTATGTAACCATAACACAACAAAAATTGCACATCATAGCAAAATGATTAGTAGAGCAATACTTTTAAAATGCTTCAAGAACAAAGAAATTTTAAATTTGGTTTGCAACTAAATGAAAGTTTTGTGGGATCAGTGTTCAGGTTGAACATCATTTTTTATTTAGCAAAATTATCAATATAATTGGAATAACTAATTCAGAATCCTTTTCTTTTTCTAAAAAAAAAACATCAATATGATCATGGAATGCTAATTAGAATTCTTCACTCCTTCCTAAATAGAAGCATCAATATCATTATGAACTGCTATTAACTATAAATCGCTAATTAGAATTCTTCACTCCTTCCTAAATAGAAGCATCAATATCATTATGGACTGCTATTAACTATAAAATGCTAATTAGAATTCTTCACTCTTTCCTAAATAGAAGCATCAATATCATTATGGACTGCTATTAACTATAAAATGCTAATTAGAATTCTTCACTCCTTCCTAAATAGAAGCATCAATATCATTATGGACTGCTATTAACTATAAAATGCTAATTAGAATTCTTCACTCCTTCCTAAATAGAAGCATCAATATCATTATGGACTGCTATTAACTATAAAATGCTAATTAGAATTCTTCACTCCTTCCTAAATAGAAACATCAATGTCATGAACTGTTCTTACAACATGAACTTAGTGTTTTTTACTTACTATAAGTGTCTTGTATTAATAGTTGTCTATTTTACAAGATTGTTACTTCTGTCGTTATTCTTTCTCTTGTTTTTCTTTTTATTCTTAAGAGAATGTGTTCATAAATTCTCCATTTTTAAATAACCCACAAAACCTTCCATTCTTTAGTGGATCATCACTGTGTCAGCATTTGTTTATGACTTTGTGAAACACATTTCTATACCAACAGAACAAATATTGTTATATTGAATTATGTGATCTCCATAAGGATATTTCAAAAACATTCTGTGAAAAATGTTACTTTGATTTGAAGTTATTTTATCTTCTGACAGTATTCAATGAAAATATTTGACATAATTTAATCTATAGGAACTTCTAGTAGCATAAGGCTTATCTTTGTAGGAATCCTGAACAAGGCTGTTTGCATTTCATATTGTGCTGATACTTTTGAGAAATGTTTGAATCCAGCTATTCTCTCACAAGCTCTGGATAAATAGTAGGGTAGACTGAGTTCTTTAGCTGTGATATAGCAACTGGTCTAAGAGAAGGAATTTAAACCTGCTGTACTCTGCTTAGAAAATTGACCTTGTGTCATATCTTGTCTGAGGTGAAAGGGTTGGACGAATACATAGATTGTGTATAAATACACAGCTGAAGTAGACTAAGATTTTAAATAAAATGTTAAATTTTAATTTCTTGTTTACAAAATACGTTTAATAATTTTCATTTCAGAGACTAAAGATATATTTTGTATTTGTGAAAAAAAAGCATTTTACTGAAAGTGGTAAGTGTAAAATTATCCCTGGACTTATTATTGATTTTTAACTAGTATTTTCTTTCATTTTGTTTTTTTCCTTGTAAATCTGTGACAGCAAGGAACAGTGTTGATCATAAAAGATAAACTCTCAGTGAGGTTCAAACTCATATCCCCATTTCCCCAGTGAAACCTAATTAAATGCACCAGCTGCTCTATCATCTGCAAAAAACTAGGAGATACAATTAGTGTAATTGTCATAGGAATTGGCAACCTGAAATCAAATCATGGATGAGGTTGTTTGCATTTTACTTTGACCTAATTCACTTTGGGAAAGGGATGGATCCATCTGTCCTCTCCCTAACTATAAATATAAGGGCAGACTGTTTTTTAAGCTTTGGTTGGGCAACCAATCTAAGAGATGGAAAACTCTGAATTCTAACCTGCTTTACTGTCCATGGTGAAGGGTTTGCGTGAATACTTATTTCATTTTTCTAAACAGTATATATTTTACAAGCTTTGTTTTCAATTAAAAAGTTACATGAAGCTGTTACAATATTTATTATTTCTATACACTAAAAGTATAAATAGTATCTTATTTATTTTTAGATAAAGGATTGTTAGCCTTTTATTATTTTATTTAACTTCTGAAATATTTAGTTGACTAATGGCCCAAGTTAATTGTAGTGAAAATCAACTAAAAATAATTAAAGACTTCATATGAAAATAAAAGATGCTGCTGCTGCTGGTATTATTATTGTTATTATTATATTTTTTTTTTTTTTTTTTTTTTTTTTCACTCTTGAATTTTTTTTCCACTAGCATCAGCTGATGATCATTCACTGGAGTCTGAGTGACAGCAAGTCTCCTCAGGTCTCCTGGACTGAGTATTCTGACTGATTTCAACAATGCTGTTGTCTGAATGCTCTTGATTCTTCCTTTGATTTCCATCTGGTCCAATCCCCTTTCCAGTTTTTGGGGAACCGTTCCAAGCGCACCATCTACAAATTGTATCACTATCACCTGCATGTTCCAGTTTTGTTTTTTAGCTCCCTGGCAAGGTCTAAGTATTTACTATCTTTTCACTTTTCTTTATTTTCATTCTGTGGTCTGCTGGAACAGCAAAATCCACAACAACTTTTCTTTTTCTTTTCTTTTTTTTTTCTTTTGTTAAATATCACTAGGTCTGGTCTTCTGGCCAGAATTAGATGATCCAATTGTATCGCAAAATCCTAGAGAATTTTATGCATTTTATTTTCTGGTTTGTGCCTATACCATTTGGTAGTATGGTCAAGCTTCAGTCTTTTGCATAATTCACTGTGGATCACCTTTCCCACCCTGTTATGCCTAGACTTATACTCCATCTGTGCTAGTTTGCTGAATTCATTTACTATGTGATTAATCGTAGCTAATTTTACACTACTATTAGTAGTAGTATAAAAAATGCAAATACAGTACTGAGAGAGTTTGAGAAACACTGAAGAGTTTCTAGGTTTTATTTGGGCTTCTACAAACCAATGGCTCTTCTAGTTTAGTTGGTAAAGCAGCTGGTGCATTTAACCAGTGGTATGAGAATGAATCTCACTGTATGCTTATCTTTTATTATTTTCAAACTACTCTGTTCCTTACTGTCATAATAATAGTAATAATAATACTGAGAAATGACAATGTTTTATCTAAAAATAAATTAAAGATGTCTCTTCTTTATGAAAAGGGAATAAATAGCTTAAATATGTAAGAGATAATTCAAAGAAAGAATTAGTTTATGCAAACATATTACACATGCATTTATTAAACTTATATTTACCTCAATGATTTGTGTAACATTACAAGTAGACTCAATAATGGTAGTCTCTCATAAAGGTTGTAAAAGAAACATTGAGAAGACAAAAAGATTGTCACTTGATCTCAGTGATGAAAGAAATAGACAAACCTACATTTACAGTTTAGTTCCCATGTTTATTACTATGTTAATAATTCAGGGCTGGTCATCTCCGTGAGTTGCCAAACCATCTTTCATAGGGAGTAGGAAACTCTCTGAATCTTGTTAGGAAAATATCAAAACCCTTCAGAGACTTTTAAAATGCTAAACTCCAAGACAGACATCCACTTAATAGTATTACAAAAATGTGACTGCTCAAACTCAAAATGCAAATTTTCTCATCACTTGTTTCACTTTAACCCACCCTGTCAAACCTCTTGATTTCCACTCAGAGGATGATAGTTGAAGAGATGCCATTACACAACATTTATTAAAAATAATTCTTAGAAATAGTTATTTTCTCTGATTAGCTTTTAGCTAATAATATGATCTCTGTTCTTAATTAGCAATTATAATGCATTATTTATAGTAGTTGTGTGTATTTTGTTTGTATTTTGCAATTTCAATAATTTTTTTGTTTTGTTTTATAAGTAAATAAATTTTTTCTTTATTAAAAATGTGTTTTTGTTTTATTTTATTTTATTTGTATTGTTTTTATTTATACAATAGTTTTCAATTTTATTTATTTATAGAATAAAACCCAGGCATAATGAATTCTACAGAATTCATTTTTGAGGGGAAAAAGAGCAAATTAAATCAATACAAAATAAAAAGCATTTTTCAGGCTTAGAAGTAGAACAGTTTTCTATTAAAAAAAAATCAACAAGTCTTTTTGGTCCCCCAAAATTCCTTGTTCTAGTTATTGACTCAAAAGCAGTCGTATGTGTTTCATCAATCTTTTCCTTTAAAAATATAGCTTTCCCTATAAGTATTGTGGGGTTACCTCCCTTGTTTGTTAAAGAATTTCTGCTGATGACTACTGAATGGTATTGTCAGGGCAGTATATAAGAACATATGAACATCTCATTCTCTTTATACTTTATATGCAGCACGTATTAAAACAAGACAGAATTCCAGTCTTACAGGACAGGTACATTTTCATCCTCACCAAACCTCATATCACATGGAACTTGACACAATAAAATAGTACACCGCCCAATATCCTAGGCTTACATAACCAATTTACATACACTTAGGACATTTCTTCATACAACTCTTTATGAGTTCTTTTCATAGCTCATGCAATAAAATATGTTGTTTTCAATTCGTGTCAATGGTTCTTGTATTTATTGCATATCAAGAAACGATATTAAATCAAATAGAATTTGGAGGAAGTCCCCATGACATAATGAATAACGTGCTGGTTTGAAACATTGTAGTAAGCAAGTTCAAACCCTAATCACGCTATTATGTTCGTTTTTGGACTAACATCCTTGGAAACGGTATTTATCTCACACAGGATGTAAACCTGAAGACCTGCCGGAGGCGATGAGTGATAGGGAGAAGTGGCGAGAGAGGGTCAGGGATATCCGTGCTGACGGCACGACATGATGATGATGATCTCCCAGATATAGGTTAAATAACACCCCTGCTTATTCTTCTTCATAGACGACTTTGGCAGTAAATAACCTATGAAGGTTAATATGTGATTAAACAAAGAAATGAAACCAAACAAATTATTACTAAAATTAGCATAGTTCCCATCAGTTTGACAGTTAGAATGGTTTTAGATTTACATCAAACTGTCCATCTATAGAAGACAGACAAACAAACTTTTCTCAATTACTGAAATAGATTATAAAAACTGGAATCAACTTGTAGCTATAAAACAGATCAACTATTTAATTCCCTTCATGACCTATGAATTAAGAACTGAAATTTTCTGCAAAGGTGTGTACACACATATATGTCATCCACAGACAGATCTGTTTCGTTCTATCAAAACTCATCAGTGTGGCTAGACAGTATCTTCCCGTAGCTGGGATCGAAACCCGGTTGACTCAAACGCCAAGCCAAAGCTTCTGACCATTCAGCCACGAGGAGACATTAGCTACAAAGTAAATTTTAAACGGTTATGAATCACAATTACTATTGTTTACATACATCCATTCAACGGTTGCCGAGACCTCAATTCATCTACGAAGAGGCTTGTAATAGACGCTAATGGCAACACGATTACTTCTTCGCCAGAGAACTCAACCCTACGGGGGTAGGAGAATATATATATATATATATATATATATATATATATATATATATATATATATATATATATAAAAAATTTTCTTTATATTTGTATATAATCATAACAAGATTTGAGCAATACTTAAAATACTCTTAGAGAACAAAACAATTACAAGTCCAATTTCCAAATGAATAATCCTGTGAACCTGCATTTGCACCATCCTTTTTTTTTCCCAAATTATTGATATAATAGAGATAAATATGAAATACTAGGGGGTGTCCTTATGGTGTAATGGTTAAAGCTATGGACTGTGGAATCGTAGTACACAAGTTCGTACTCCAGTCGTGCTATTACGTTCACTTTCGGGCAAATACCCTTGGGAAAGGTATGAACCCCCTTATCCTCCCAGCTATGGGTTAAATAGTACCACTACTGTTCTTCTAGGAGAATGGCTTTGGCATTAAATAACCTAAAAAGAGTTGATATGCCATTAAACAAAGAAACCAAACCATGAAATACTAATTAGAATCCTTTATTCCTTTTTAAATAGAAGCATCAATATAATCATGGACTGTTTTTACTGTAGGAACCCAACAGCTTTATTATTTATCTCATGTATAAAATCATTATTTGTATGCAGTACTGGATACTTTGTTGTTTATGTTTGTTTAGCATTAAGGCTGGAGAAAAGGCTTGACGGCAACTACACAAGAATGCTGCAAGCAATATTGGACAAGTCCTGGAGGCAGCACCCAACAAAGCAGCAGCTATACAGCCACCTACCACTCATCACAAAAACTATCCAAATTAGACGAACCAGACATGCAGGACACTGCTAGAGAAGTAGGGATTAGCTCATTAGTGATGTACTCTTATGGACCCCTACACATGGCCGAGCAAAAGCAGGGCGATCAGCTCAAACCTACTTACAGCAGCTCTGTGAGGATATGAGGTGTAGCCCTGAGGACCTGCCGAAAGCAATGAACGATAGGGAGGAGTGGTGAGAGAGGGTCAGAGATATCCGTGCTGATGGCACAAGATGATGATGAGTTTGATATAATCAAAGGAAGCATGTAACTTGAGACTTTTATAAAATCTGCTTAGTTATTCTAAGATATCAATTTTAGATAAGAGTTGATTAAAACTATTGATTTTAAATCAGTTCTTTGTCTTTTAATCTCAAGATTAATTTGGATTAAATCTCTTGAAGGTAACCTTTGACACCCATAAAGAGCAATGTTAAATCCTCTCCTATTTATAGACTTCATAGAATTGATGGCAAGTAAATAATTTATATGAAATACTCTGTAATTAGGATTTAGTTGTTAAAAATTATTTAAGTAAACACATGGATCCTTTTACTAAATTTCAAATAGAATTGGTAATTGTTTTATTCTCCTAGTCCAAGCAAAAGCAGTAAAACAGTCCTCAGACAATCGGGTAGCCTCAGTTGACTAAGCATAACACACGCGACTAGCAGCCCTTCCTCAGTATACCTCTGGTCAACTCATTCGTTCTGTCAGTCAGTCAAAAAAGTAGTCCGCAAAGAACAACAACAACCCCGCTCCTGCTGCTGGCATGCTCTTTTATGCAAGTTCCGGCACATAGAAATTGACATGCGAGGTAGATTTCTTCTCGTGAGACGAGATCAGCACACTATAACTTCTGTCTCCAGAAGTGAACATATTTTTTACTGCTTGAAAAGCAAGGCATAGTCTTACGCACTTTGATCCAGGAGGTAAGTTTCTTCTCTCACTACATAACACTAACGAAAACATTTCACTACAATGTGTTATTTTTGTTATTATGACATCAATACAAAAATTAGATTATTTTAATATAGATTGTTTGTACTTATGCTAATTTGAGTTTTGTTATATATGGTTTCAGTTTCTTTGTTTAATGGTATATCAACCTTCATGGGTTATTTAATGCCAAAGTACTCCATGTAGAAAGACAGTTGTGATGTTATTTAACCCATAGCTTGGAGGATAATGGGACTCAAACTTTTCCCCCGGGGTATTTGTTCAAAATTGAATTCAAAAGCAGAACTGGAGTTTGAACTCACTTACTACAGTATTGCAGTCCAGCATGTTAACCACAATGCCATGTAGACTCCCCTTGATAGATACAGTAATACAATAAATATAGATATACCAATTTTTTTATGAAACCTGAACGTTTTTCTTAGTTAAATATACCAGGATTTTATTATTTTAGGTGGAACATTACTCAATCAAAACAATATTAGACATTATTTATTACCAAACTTTTATAATATTAAAGCTGTGCAACCAAAAATATGAATATGAAGCAGCCCAGAAATAAGTACACTTATATGGCATAATGGTTAGAGTGTTCGTCAATGGCCTGGGAGACCAGGGTTCAATCTCAGATAGTCATACCAAAGACTCAAAAAATGGTACTTGATACCTTCTTGCTTAACACTCAGCATTATAAAGTACAGATCAAGGGTAAAGTGAAGCAATTCGGGGAAAGGAGTAGCACCCACCCCTACACCTTGGTGTAGTAGCTATCAAAAAGGGAGCCTTCAGGTCGCCCTCAACTATGGTCGCCAACTTTACTTTTACTTATTTTATGGTACACTTTGAATGCTGTTGAATTTGGTAATAAATTAGTATTTGCATAAACCCACAAGGGTTCCTCACACATATGTGTCCCTTCAAGACCTCTATAACATCTTGGTAATTTTAGGAGGTGCCGGTGGTGTAATCGTTATTGTCGTAGGAACTGGACATGGTGACATGAGTTCAAATCCTGGACGAGACTGACTGCATTTCACATAGCACTAATACCCTTGGGAAAGATATGAATCCAAATATTCTCCCTCCAGCTATGGGTAAATAGTAGGGCAGACTAGGTTCTTCAGCCTTGGTGAGGCAGCTAGTCTAGGAGAAGGAAAACTCTGAATTCAAACCTGTTAAACTCCGCTTAAAAATTGACCTTGTGTCATATCCTGCCCGAACGGAGGGGTTGGGTAAATAGGATATTCTTCCTTACACCAAATAAGCTTACTAATACCACTGATCCATAAACTGTGAATTCATTGACCTTTTCACTATCGTGTCATTCACATTGATATTATCATGATCACCAGAGATTATTTTGCACACTTGAGCATATATTTTCATGCCTCATTTCAAGCATGATTTTTCCAGTTCTGCATTAGATAGTTTTAGCTTCTCAATGAACATAGCAGAGATTAGAATTATTATCAGCATTGCACATGTTAGTTGTAAGACTTTCATCTATGTTAAGATTTTGCTGCCAGCTGATTAACACATTTATAACTAATTAAAGAAAAATATTAAAAAGAGTGAAAGATAATAGAGATCCCAGTTGAATTCACATTGGTAATAAATAATACCTAATAATATCCATTTTTATTGTGTAATGTTCTTATAGAAATAATTAAATCATGTTTTCTTTACTTTTCAAAAAAATTAACTTGTTATAAAAATTGTTAGGGAGTGTATTTACTTATGAGTAATAATGATTTTAAAGTCTTCACTCGTCAACACACTATTGAATCTTTCACAGGTGTTCTCTGTAATATCAGTTCTGCTTTTCTTATAAAGATACTCCCGTAGAAATATTAATATTTTATTTTCATCACCTATAGGAGATCCCAATAATGTGTTGACAGTTTTGGTGAACATGTGGGAACTGTTTGAAATTCATAAAGGTACTCCCATCACTGTGTGTGTTTGTATGTATATATATATATATATATATATATATATATAATCACTCTGGTCTTTGAGTTATACATGCAATTTGTTTTTTTTTTCCAATAAAACAAAAAAGATTCTGAATCAATCCAAAAACCAGATATCTACCTAATCTATAAAATACATTTTGTATTTTTATCTATAAAGTGCCAGAAAATATTTGCAGAAATCTCCTATAATATTTCAGACATCTTAAAATTGAAAATTCCACAGGATTTACCCAAGGAGAATTGTTGCTTTTCCTTTTACCATTAAACAAATTTTGAACAATTTTATAATACACTGATTTCTATCCTCGTCAAGATTACCATGAAGTGCCAATTATTTTTATGGTCTTTTTTTCTTATCCAAGATTTTTTTAAAACATCTCTGTCTAGTAGGTTCATATTGTGAGACAGCTTAATGTTCTCTCTTTTCCTGTAACTTGGTTTTTACTCAGACTAGATGAGTAGCACCCACTATTGGGCAGGAATAACCTGGCAGAGCTCAGCTCTACAACTGATTTGAATTCAGAATTTTTCTTCAACTATACTAGTTGCCATATCAAGATTAACCCTTTCATTACCAAGTTAGAGTGAAATTTTTTTAACAATCATTTTTTTTTTTTTTCCCAATGTTTGCCTTTTACAGATGAGTTTGTTCTTTTTATCCCTTTCACTACCAAGTTTTTTTGTTGTTTTTTAAGTTTTCAATATGCAAAATATACT
The DNA here is from genome assembly GCA_963585895.1 of Sepioteuthis lessoniana. Classification (NCBI taxonomy): domain Eukaryota; kingdom Metazoa; phylum Mollusca; class Cephalopoda; order Myopsida; family Loliginidae; genus Sepioteuthis; species Sepioteuthis lessoniana. Next base: position 9,422,072 of record OY757939.1, read on the forward strand.
TTTATGATGTTTTAAAAGTTAAAATGAAAAAAAATTCAACTGAAACACTGGCATCCATAGGGGAGTGAAAGGGTTGAAGAGCACAGTCTACCCTACTATTCACCTCTAATAAGATGAGAAATAGTTGGATTCATACTTTCCAAAGTTGTTAGCTCTGTTTGGTGGTTTAGTAGTCTTTTATGGCATATCAATCCTTGTGGATTATTCAATGCCAAATACTGTTTATACAAACACTGTGTATATGTGAATAGTTATTAGGTAATTTTATTTTTAAATCAGTTAGGGCTCATTTGTTTGCACACAGTTAAAGAGTTTTAAGTATTGCTATTTAAAAGTAATAATTCTATTTATCAAATTGTTTCAAGTATTACTATCTAATACTAATAATTCTATTTAATATTAATCAATTATTTGCACACAGTTAAATGGTTTCAAGTATTGCTTTCTTAAGTGACCTTCAGCCACCACCTTCTAGCACCTTTAAGATAAAAAAACGGGTTGGGTACTTGTTTGCCACAAGAGCAATTAGAAGAATATTGTCAGGACAATCATATAAGTGCTAGAACGTGACATGACAAGTTAACTGATTAGATCAGGTCTCTCTGACCTCCTGTCTCATCCAATAAGGGCCAAAGTGGAGTGTTGCAAGTCACTTGACCACTCAGCCACAATGATCCTATTCTAAAGAATTACAGGTTGCCACTCATGGGCACCAGGTGAACTTGTTGGGGGGGGGGGTCTTACTCCTCTGCAGCGGTGCTGTCAGTATATTCTACAGCCCCAGCCAACAAAGTGTTAGCGCTAGGTGAAATCCAAAAAACTTCAGGATTTGAACTCGGATAACTGAATCTACTTCCTACATTGATAACCATTATGCCATAAGCTCCTACCACGTTAGAACTTGATGTTAGGATAAATGAAAAAGATGTACTGTGAAGATAGACTTGAAGAAAAAATTTTTAAAAATTAAAAAAAAACTGCAGGTGAAAGCAAGCAAAATCAACACTTTTTTTTATCTTAGCAAATATAAACTCTAAGCATTTATTAAGTTTTATGTTGAAATTCACATTTGATCAAATCATTTAAGACTGATAAAAACAAAGAAGTGAATTTCCTAAAATAAATCACAATTTTTTTTTTTTTTTTTTTTTTTTTTTTGTCTGGCTCTCCTGTCATTTCTGTTTTCCAAGTGCCAGTTGACTACTTCAAACCCAAATACTGACATCTCTTAGATTTCCAAACTCACTTCTGTTTACATCAAGCTTATACAAATGGTAATAATTTTTTTTTCTAATTCTCTCTGCCCCCTCCCCACCCTACCCTACAACAACCAAGATCTTTTTCCAGCATCCCTCAAATCTTTTTAACTGCAATTCTTACCGCTCCAACCCTTGCTCAGTTTTTACCTTCACCCCATCATCTTACTCCCACTCACCCTACCCCTGCTTCTTGAAAGTTTTCTTTATGCTTCAGTGAATCCTCTCCATATTCTATTACAGTACAACATATACATAGACTGCCTATCTACTACTCTCTTCCCACCAAAAAATAAATAAATAAAAAATAAATTAAAAAAAGGTATAAAATCTAGAATAGAAAAAGTTAATTGGTTCTATGCTGGTGGTGATGGCGGTTTTAACAGCTTTTTGCTGCCATTGCATGGATAGGTAAGATAGTAATGGAAGACTGGTTGGCTCAACTACATGTTCACTCTCTTCTCCATACCAGTAACAAATTAAGTTGGTTAGTTTTTATGGCATGTCAACCTTGTTAGGATATTTAATGCCGAAGTTCATCACTTTTTTAAGCAATTATATGATTTCAGTAAACCGGGACATTGGCCCAGCGGTTAGAGTGTTCGCCAATGGCCCGGGAGACCTGGGTTCAATCCCAGGTCGAGTCATACCAAAGACTTTAAAAATGGAACTTGATACCACCTTGCTTAACACTCAGCATTATAAGTTACGGTTCAAGGGTAAAGTGGAGCAATCCAGGGAATGGAGTAGCACCCTCCCCTACACCTTGGTGTAGTAGCTATCGAAAAGGGAGCCTTCGGGTCACCCTCGACTATGGTCGCTAACTTTACTTACTTAAACTTTTTTATGATTTCAAGTATTTATTCATTTTTGATAATAATTTATTTCCATACTTATCATATTCACCAACCCCTCCGCTCGGGTAGGATAGGACACAAGGTCAATTTTTAAGCGGAGTTTAACAGGTTTGAATTCAGTTTTCCTTCTCCTAGACTAGTTGCCTCACCAAGGCTGAAGAACCCAGTCTGTCCTACTATTTACCCATAGCTGGAGGGAGAATTATTGGATTCATACCTTTCCCAAGGGTATTAGTGCTATGTAAAATGCAATCAGTCTTGCCCAGGATTTGAACTCGTGTCACCATGTCCATTTCCTATGACAATAACCATTACACCACGGGCACCTGGTGTAATTTATTTCCATACTTATGTGGTTTCAAGTATTCCTATCTAATACAAATAATTTGCACACAATTACATGGTTTCAAGTATTCATACCAAAGACTTTTAAAATGGTGCTTGATACCTCCTTGCTTAACACTCAGCAATATAAGGTACGTATCAAGGGTAAAGTAGAGCAATCCAGGGAAAGGAGTAGCGCCCTCCACTACACCTTGGTGTAGTAGCTTTTGAAAAGGGAGCCTTCTGGTTAATAATAACTGCGGTCGCCAGACTTTACTTATCATATTTAAACCCCACCCCACCCCCACCCTCCGCTCGAGCAGGATATGACACCAGGTCAGTTTTTTAAGCAAGGTTTAACTGGTTTGAATTCAGAGTTTTCCTTCTCCTAGACTAGTTGCCTCACCAGGGCTGAAGAACCTAGTCTGCCCTACTATTTACCCATAGCTGGAGGGAGAATAATTGGATTCTTACCTTTCCCAAGGGTATTCGTGCTATGTGAAATGCAATCAGTCTTGCCCAGGATTTGAACTTGTGTCCATTTCCTGTCACTATAACCATTACACCACAGGCACTTTACTTACTTAAAGTTTCAAATAATTAATGATAATGATATTTTGTAAAGAATTCTAGCTTCAAATAACTATTCTTAATACAAATAATTTGCTCACAGTTATATTGTTTCACGTGTTCCTAACACGAATAATATCTAAACAGATCTATTTGATTCATAGATGGGACCCCAATAGGTACTCTCACTCCAGGTCCAAGTTGACCTAAGAGTAATAGCAACAAAGGACTGAGTCCACATTCCCCAAAGCTCCAGAACAGGAGCCTCACCACCAGGTGCAGTTTAGTGTCATACACAAGACATTTTTGAAAAAATTTGAAGGTATAAATGGACTCATGCCTTTCCCAAAAGTATCATCGTATAGTGAGTATAAATAGCCTCTGGCATAACTCCAACTTCCTTCACTCATTTTATTTTCAATGCTGATAATCTCCTCCCCCCATCCTAATTGTAGCTCCAATAGAGAAGATGGTTTTTTGTTTTCTTTTTTTAATAACTACTTTTATTAAATTACAGTGCACCTTTGGCTTAAGAAGAAATGAATGCAAAAAGAAAGCTGATATTTTGAGCTTATTTTTAGAGTTAATCAAAGTTTGTTTGTTTCATCTATCACCTTCTCTTTCACACATATATACATATTATATATAGGATTTTAGTTTATATATAAACCATATATATATATATATATATATATATATTGTGTGGGTTTGGGTTTGTAAAATATAGAGAGAGTTTTAGTTTATATATATTCACACACACACACACACACATATAAAATTCTTGTTAGTTATGGAATGAACCTTATATATATATATATATATATGTGTGTGTGTTTTTATATATATATATATATATATATATATATATATATATATATATATATATATATATAAACTAAAATTCTCTATATATAATATTTTATAATATAATTTGATTTTGTTAAAAGGTTATTAATACTCATGTAAGTTCTTTATCATAGATAATTTTCTCTCCTCAAATTCATTTATTTCTTTATTCTGTTTTATATTTATTTCTTTCATTTAGGTTTAAAAGTTTGTTTGCTATTAGATTAAAAAAAAAAAGAGGTAAAAAGGAAAGAGAAGTCAAAAATTGATACAGGAATTGAATGTCATTTGTCAACCAGAAAAAAAAACTAAGGCTCTGGTCTTTACATAAAATTTTTTTTTTTTTTTTTTTTTTTAAAGATGAAATTTGGGTTAGGGACATAGGGTGGCTGAAATTTGTAGGTTTTTCTAAATCTTCATGAGAAATTTCTCATTATTTCTTTGTCTGAAGATGCAGACCTAACATTTTTAAAAAAGATATAGAGTCTGCTGAAATAAATATTATTACATATATATATATATATATATATATATATATACACACATATAAGGGTTATTCAATAACCAAATAGAATTTTTGCAAGAATTGTTTTACATCAAAGTAAACTTTGGATTATTGCAAAATCATTTTAATCTCACAAAAATATTTTTTGAGTCTATTTAAAATGGCAGCAAATCAGAGTGTCCCAGACTTGAACAGAGGTCTGTCATCAAAGTTTTGGTAGCTGAGAAGTGCAAACCATGTGAAATTTACAGAAGAACATGTAATGTGTCCAGAGAAACATGTTTTAATTCCAAAATTTTTTTCTAGATGGGCCAAATATGGATACCTTATGACAAGCCTGAAAAAATCCATAGAGTGAAAACACAGATTCTATTAAAGAAAAGTTCTGGTTGCAACAGTCAATAAAGAAGGTAATGCTGACAGTTTTCTGGGACATAAAAAGACCCATCATTATTGATTTCCTTGAAAAAGGTACAACTGTAAACAGTACTCCATATTGCCAACTCGTTAGGCAAAATTCAGCTTATTTATTGAATGAACCTCGAATATCTGTTTGTAAAATATATAGTGATTTTCAGTCCTTTATATATAATCATCATCATATCATGGTGACAGCACAGAGTTTTATATAATCATCATCATATCATGGTGACAGCCCAGAGTTTTATATAATCATCATCATATCATGGTGACAGCACAGATCCCTGACTCTCTCTCACCATCCATTCCTATCATCCATTGCTCCTAGCACCTCTTCCAAACAACATTCAGTGTCCACACAGAGCTGATATAAGGAAGCCTTTCTTAGTCAGCCAACACAATTATGTCCATGTGTAGGACTGCATGAGAGAACATCTCTTATCTGTTGATCCTTTCTTTTCTAGCAGTGCCCCACATGTCTTGTTCATTTTACTTGGATAGTTTGTGGGATGGGAGGTAAGTGGCTGTACATCTACTGTTTTATGGGGTGTTACTTCCAAGGTTTGTTCAAAACAGCACATAACATTCTTGTGTTGTTCCCATTTAGCTTTTTCTCCATATGTTTAATTAACCTCCATGTCATTCATCCATACACCAGTATTGACACTAACTCAGCTTTGGAGAAATCCAGTTTTATTTTGACAGACAAATTAGATATCCATAAGATGGATAACCTATCCATAGCATTCCATGCTTTTGCTTGGCATATGTTGACATCAGTAGATGAGATATTGCTGCCAAGGTATGTGAACTTGTCTACTAATTTTAGAGGCCTGCTAATTAAAGTAGAGATAGCTCATTTTTATTTAAAAAGAACTATTTTATTTGTGTTTACATAGAAACCAATACCTTCTGCTGCTTAATCCAGACAATGCCATTGAGACTTGGCTTGGGCTGGTGTATTTTTGAGAAGTACTAGATCGTCTGCATTTGTCATAGTTTCTGCAGGATATCATCTGCTTCTTGCTTTTTTAGTGCAAAACCATTCTTTTATGAGATCTATTAATGTTCAAAGTAAGTAGTCAAGAAAGAGTATAAATAAGTATATATGGTGCTAATTTATCTCCTTGCAAGACTTCAGCAACAATGTTGAAGAATCAGTGTCGCCATCTGGTGAGTGAGCCATTACTTTCATGTTTTTGTAGAGCATCATTATAGCTGTAACAGTTACTTTGGGGAGACCCTATGTTAGTAATATCAACTCAATCTTTCCTCTCAGTATAAAATCAAACGCTTTGGAGAAATCTACAAACAATAGTGTTGCCTTGAGATTTTTTGATGGATAGTCTGAATTTGTCAAGTTATGGATTGATTTTCTCTGAAAACTGTTCTGTTTTTTTCCAAAGAACTATCTCGATTTTATGTTGAATACAGTTGAGAAACAGAGAATCATAAATCTTAGCAGCTATAGAAGTAAGAGTTATGCCTTTGTAATTCTTTGTAATGTCTTTCTTTTTTTTTTTTTTCTGCTTTTAATTTTTTTTTCAGTACTACATCAAGTTGTTCCCCTCATAAACTGTTATACTTTGATATCTAGTTAGCTATTAATAATTTTTTAATAGGTTTATCAGTGACTTCAAGAGTGTTTCCAAACAGATTCTTGAAATGCTCTTTCCACTTTTGTAGTCTTTCTTCTTGATTTTAGTTTTGCTCTCTAAGTGTTCTTCCTTCCACTCATTTTATTTATTATCTGCCATACTAACCATGATTGTTTATATTCTACTGAGTTTCTAATTTTATTGCTTTGGCCTTGAATATATTCTCGTTGTGGTTCTTTTTGGTATGTGTTCTCTCTGTACATGAGTATTTGTTGGGTTTCTTTTATTAAGTAAGGAGGCTTTTTTTCATGCTACCTTGTTTTTTTCTAACTGGTATTGAATCCTATAGAACTCTATATTTGACTCTTTGTTTAGTTGGTATGCACTCTGCAGCTTATATATGGGCTGTAACAAAGTTTTTATATTTGTCATATGTTTTTAGATGTCTCCTGAAGAATATCAAATTTGCTTCTTACAGTTACTGTATATTGATTCCTAAGAAACATCTACACAGAAAATGTAAATATGAATGTACAATGAATGTGATTCCCTAACCTCTAGGCATAAAATAACCCGAGATGAGTTTGTTTGCTTTGTTTTACGGCATATCAACCATATCGGTCATTTAATGCCAAATCAAGTTAAAGAAAATAAGTCTGAAAAGAAATTCAAAGGAGAGATCTTAGGAATTAATAATAAACTTTAGATAATTAGTTGGTTATTTGTTTGTTTTTGTTTTTTTATAAGGAGTTTATTTGTAGGGAATCATGATCATAAAAAAACCCCCAAAAAAACTGTCTTGATGAGTTGACATGCCATCAAAATCAAAATTAGGATGTATTACTAGTGTGAGTACAGGGAATGGAGTAGCACCCTCCCCTACACCTTGGTGTAGTAGCTATTGAAAATGGTGATGGCGGTTTTAACAGCTTTTTGCTGCCATTGCATGGATAGGTAAGATAGTTCCCATGGAACTCTATATTTGACTTCATGCTACTTTTATATGGAGAGTAACAGAGTTTCCATATTCATGATTCGGAGTATTTCTTTCAGACATCCCCTGAAGAGTATCGAACCTGTTTATTACAGTTACCATATATCCTATTTCTCATATTTCTGTTGGTGGATGATCATCAATCATAGTATGAAGCTTTAACTGTTTGTGTCTTATTTGTGTGTAGAGTCTGGCGAATCTTTGCCAACACAATTCTGTGATCAGAAGATACTTCTTCAAAAGTGGCATATACCCCCCCCCCCACGCACAGTTCACAACACTGTTTATCTACTTCTTGTTTAATATATAATCTAGCTGCACTTTACACTTGGCTAATTTGTATTTCTTTTTCTTTTCTTTTTTCTTAATTAGTCACTTTGGTAATACAAAAAATATATGTATATATAACTAGAAATTTATATACATATATATATGTAACTAAAATTCTCTCTCTCTCTCTCTTTATAGATATATATAATCACACACACATATATAAATTAAAAATGTATTTTATATATATATATATATATATATATATATATAAATTAAAATTTTCTGTTTCTCTCCCTCTCTCTCTCTCACACATCGTATATATATATTATCATAATGTGAGATTTTTAAAAAGCTGCTCATCATATGGAAATTTTTATTATAGCAATAGACTTAAAATGCTCTAACTTGAGAATAAAGCAATTTCCAATCCATTTTGTAGCTCCATGATAATTTTGTGCAGTTTGTATTTGCATATAATTTTTTTAATCATCCAAATTCTTAATATGACATAGATAAGTATGAAAAGCCAATAAGAATACTTTTCTTCTTTTTAAGAAGCAGCATCAATATCATCATGAACTGCAGTTACTTTAGGAATCCAACAAAATTAATGATTTGTCAAGTAAAACATAAAACTTTCTATTATTTCATTTTATTACTAGTCTTTCTCCATATTATTATTTTTACTTTTTATTACAATGGTTTATGTCAATAAACTGTTCATTATTTTTATTTCATCAATAATGTACCTGAGCGCTCAAAAGTTACACCAATATTTGAATAACAAATCTGAAAGCTAAAAATAATTTAAGACATGAATAAGTGATTATTTTTCTAGATTGAATTAACAAAAAAATTATTTTTCATGTTATCACAACATTCCTTGCAAAATTGAATAATTATCACATTTTATTTATTGGATTTGAAATAACTTTTTTCCTGTTAAATTATCAGAAGAATCCATTACGTAGAGATGGGCAATTCAGAGAAAATGATGTAGAAAAGTATTACAAAGTGTGTGTGTGTGTGTGTGTGTATATAAATTATCCAACGCCAAGTCAGCCGATGGTGGGAACAATTCTATTTTCAGATTTTCTTTCTACAATATCCATGTAATTCAAGATTCAAAAGAGAGCTCAATGTAAAATAATAATAAATCAAAATACAATTTGTTTGTTTTTTGTTGTTGTTTTTTTTTGTCTGAAGATACAGATCTAACATTTAAAAAATATAAGGTCTGCTGAAATAAATATTATTACCAAAAAATGAGTAATTTTTAAAGGTTTTTCTTTTATATATATATATATATATATATATATATATATGTGTGTGTGTGTGCACGCAAAAATAAGGTATTCAGAGAATGATTTTACTTATAGTTGAATTATTTGCTAATGTTGAATGTTTCAGTTTTATATTAAACCATCATCAGGGCAATGTTAATATGTGATGTTGTATCTTCTGAATTATGTCAAATTTCAAAATGAACTGAAAAAAGTGATAAAACTATTAATATTCTGTTTCAAAACTATGTGTCATAATTAATGTTCAAAATTTAACCAAACCAAAAGCTTAAATAATCAATTGTATTCAAAGCACTCTGTGAACTTTCCTAGTAACATGCCAAGGTAAAAAAAAAAAAAATCTGAAATAAATAAATATATATATCTGGCATTGGGAATTAGAAAGTTTGGACAGTAATAAAATAGTTTATTTAATCATTTACAGATATAAAGAGTTAAAAATATTATCTTTTTTATTGTATCAATATGTATTTGTTTATAAATTGTCAAAAAAAATAAAGGGCGGAGTCCTCATGATGTAATGACTAATGTGCTGGACTGCAGCTTTTGAAGTAAGTTAGTTTAAACTGCAGTCGTACTATTTTATTCACTTTCAGACTAATACCCTTGGTAAAACTATCAACTCTATTATCCTCTATACTACTACTGTTCTATTATGAGGATGCCTTTGGCATTAAATCACCCAAATAGGTTGATTTGCCATTAAAAAAAAGAAATAAAACCCAACCATCAAAAGCCTGAACATCCAAGTTTATCATAAATAATTTTTTTATATTTTTAGATGAAGCATTGTTAGCTCTTATTATCAATTTTGACTTGCATTTTCTTTTATCTCTAATTTTTAGATGAACCATTTTTTTTTTTTCATCATTGATTTTTAGTTACTTTGATTTATCACATGATGGAAGAAAATACTAAAATTATTATCATTATTAATGGTTGAAAATGCTTCATCTAAAAATAAACTAAAGATGCTATTAATAATACTAAGATTAAAAACAAAAAAATATGGTGCTTAGAAAAATCAAGAAGGAATGAATTAAAAATGTTTAATTTTGGTTTTCTGTAAACCAGTGGCTCTTTATAGCTCAGTTAGTTGAGCAGCTGGTATGTTTAATCAAGTTTTGCTGAGGAAAAGAGGATGTGAGTTCAAATCTCACCAAGAATTCTTTATTTCTGATTTATACTTTACCTTGTTATCACTAATTCATAACCCAAGTGAATTTCAATTTTAAAAAAACAACTAAAAATTAAAGAAGAAAAAAATACAAGACAAATTAGTAATAATAATAATAATACTAATAATATTAAGTGCCCTGGAGTTTGGATCAAATAGATCTGATTAAAATTTGTTCAGATTTGATTAGACCATTTGCAAAAAAAACAACTTAAGCAAGTACACAAAAAATATGAATATAAACATATAGTTAACAATTCCCTAACCTGTTGGCATAAAATACTCCGAGATAGGTTGACATACCATTAAAATCAATCTATAGATTATAATTGGTAAAAGCTTACTCACTGAAAGAAAAGAAAATTGTATCAATCTCAATGTTTCAATATCAAAAGCACAGATAATATAACTGGATTTAGTAAATAATCGCATATACAGATCAATACATGCACAGCTTCTAAAATAAAGGGTGTATCAACAGTTCTCAGACCCCCCACCACCAATATACATACTATTTCCATATTCAAATCAGTATCAGTCTTAAGAGAACTAGATTTTTTTTTTGTCATTTATAAAAAGTAAAGTAATTTTTAGTTTTCTATTGCTAAGGGCATTTTCTCATAGACATTATCCTTTCTGGGATATCTTGGTAGATTTGTGTATAGTTCATATCTAATTCTGGCTAGACAAGGTGACACTTTTAAGTACATGCTAAAGATAGCTGAGTTCATGTTACCAAAGATAATTTCTGAAAATTCTATGGTCTAGTTTAGTCAAGATTCTTTGAATATACTTTAGGAAGTGCTTGTGGTGTAATGGTTATTGTTGTAGGAAATGGACACGGCAACACGAGTTCAAATCCTGGACGAGACTGCATTTCACATTGCACTAATACCCTTGGGAAAGGTATGAATCCAATTACTCTCCCTCCAGCTATGGGTAAATAGTAGGGCAGACTAGGTTCTTCAGCCTTGGTGGGGCAACTGGTCTAGAAGGAAAAACTCTGAATTCAAAACCTGTTAAACTCCGCTTAAAAATTGAGCTTGTGTCATATCCTGCCCGAGCGGAGGGGTTGGTAAATATGAAGATTCTTTGAATATACCCTTATTATCTGTGTATAACATGCATTTTTTTCCACATTTTTAAGCTTAAAAATTCAGGGTGTATATTACACTCAAGAGCAAAATATCAACTTAGGGATACATATTATACAAGAGAACTAAATATTAACTTTCTTATCTGGCTCAATGCATCACCATATCCCAAATGGTTCCAGTAATGCTTGAGCTTTGGGGAATGCAGAGTACCCATTCACTGCCATTGCTCACAGGTCCACTCTGGCCTGGAGTGGTAGCACCTGATAGGGTTTTATCTATGGGTCAAATAGAATTAAATTGCATACTTATGCTAAACTGAATTACCTGAAATAGAACTGTTTTGATGTTTAAACTGCATACATATGCAAAACTGAATTGCTCGAAATATAGCTATTTTTGACATAGAAACTGTACTTACACTAAATTGATTTTTTAATATCAAAACTGTACTCATGCTAAACTGAATTGTTTGAATTAGAACTGTTTGACTAAACTGAATAGCTTGAAATAGGAATGTTTTTGACAATTAAACTGTGTATTCATGCTAAACTGAATTGTTTGAAAAAGAACTGACTATTTGTATAAAAGTGGATTTGGCATTAAATAACCTACAAAGGTTGATATGCCATAACACTCAACCAACCAACCAACCAACCAACCAAACTTTATGTGTAACAAATACTTCCATTTTATATCTAAAAGTTAGGAATACATATTATACAAGAGAACTAAATATTAACTTTCTTATCTGGCTCCATGCATCACCATATCCAAAATGGGATGACCAAATGGAAGTTATATCTATGATCCAAACTAACTTTATGTGTAACAAATACTTGTTTTATGCCTGTACAGAAAAATAGCCATTGAAATGTATATTTATTTATAATTTTGTTTCTCATATTTTTGCCATGAGTTTGTTTCAATTTTGTGTGAACATATCTGTATGTTTGCTCTGAATACTGTTTAAATTTCAAAAACAAGTAAACTATTTTTTTGATTTTTAGTTTGTACAAACCAGATGAAAAGTTGAATAAGAGTTAAATTGAATTGCTATACATTCTAAAAAGTCAGAGTATGTTATATTCATTTTTTTTTCCCCTCCCCCGGGAATTTCAAAACCAAAATTTAGGGGTGCATGTTTTACATGAATAATTAGAGTATATGAATTTTCCCTGCTGTGTATAGCGTGTATGTTTGTATAATGTGACTCCCAATTTCAGATGAACGTTTCAAGAAAAAAAAAACAGTTCTTTTGTCTGCCACAATTCTCTTTGTCTGAGATGAAAAATAGCTGGATATGACAAAAAATGTAATATGTAGAGGTACATTTGGATGAAAAAAATGTGTGCAGTCAGCACAACAGCCTAGAGTATTTCAATCTATTTATTGAAGACCACCCTTACAGGTAAAATAATTACATAGCATTGTTATACAGTTAGGTCTTATAAGCCAGACAAAAACAAAAATGTCTAAATCAATAAATCTCTCCACCTGAAAAATATTTTTTTATAAAACTCAATAAAGTTTTTCACTACAATATCTATAAGATGAAAAATATAAATGATCTCTTTTCTCTTCTGTAGAAACAATAAGAACAATTACCTATTTTCAATTTGTTAAAGTTTTTGCTGAACAGCCAATACTGGTGAATCCATGTGTAGGAATCAATAAGAGAAAATCACTAATGAATTTATTCTTCCTTCTACAACAGTGTCCAAGATATCTTGCTTGTCCTACTTGAATGGTTTTTGAGAGGGGAAGTAAGTGGCCATAAAGCTGCTGTTTTGTGGGGTGCTGCTAATAGGATTTGCTCAAAACACTATGCAGTATCCTTGTGTAGTTCCCATTTAGCTTTTTCTTCAAGCGTTTCAGCCATACAGTAGTACTGACTTGAAAAAACAAATAGAAGAGATACTTTTACAATTTGTTTGTTCCAGTCATTTTGTGAATCTTGACTTATTACCCTTCATAGATGGGTATTTCAATTCATATGCATTTAACACCAAGGAAATACTTCTATATGAGTCTGAGAGGAGAAAGTTGAAAATAATCTTGGACAATGAAATGATAATAGCAGCTTTAAGTTAATCCATTGCTTGTGTTTTTTGTTTTTTTTCTTTTTTAATGCTGTCTTCAAAATTGCTCTCTCTCTCTCTCTCTTTCTCTCTCCAGATATGCTTAAGTCTTAAAAGACATTTTTGATTTTTATCTTGATGGCAAAGTTCTACAATGAATGCTTTCCTCTATGCTGTTTCCTTCCCGGTTAATTAAGATAAAGCTTAATTCAACTTCTGATCAAATATGACACAAACCTTGTCTTTATATATATATACATATATGTAAAAGTAAAAAGTTGGCAACCGTAGTCGAGGACGACCTGAAGGCTCCTCTTTCAATAGCTACTACACTGAGGTGTAGTGGAGGGCACTACTCCATTCTCTGGATTGCTCCACTTTACCCTTGATTCTTACTTTATAGTGCTGGGTGGTAATCAAGGCAGCATCAAGTACAATTGTTTGAGTCTTTGGTATGACTCGACCTGGGATTGAACCCCAGTCTCCAGGACCATTGGCGAACACTCTAACCATTGTACTTTGCTATATTTACACTATCATAACTTATATATATGAAAAACTCCAGTTACACTATTACATTCACTTTTGGGTTGATATTCTTGGGTTAAATAGTACCACTACTGTTCTTCTACAAAGATAGTGTTGGCATTAAATAATCCACAAAGATTGGTATGTCATTAAACAAAAAAAAACAACTTATATATATATATATATATATATATATCTAATAGCATGGATGCTTATTTACAACTACTGATTTCATGCCGTCAATCTCCAGGCAGATGATTTCTGCCTGATGATTATCATATAAAGATGCCAGTAGTCACAAATAAGCATCCATGCTATTAGACATATATATATATAAAAACTAATATATACTTATTTATTATTATCATTATATAATAGCTCTATCACAGATATTGAGCACTCTCCAAATTATGTTGCGTTTGGTCTGCCACAAACCCACCAAGTAAGATAATGACAACCATAAGCTGTTGTAATGTATACAAAATAAATTAGCCCAGTTGGCTGGGGCTATAGAATATGCAGATTGCATCTCATGTTCTGGATATGACACAAAACCCACAGATGGTAAGACTTCAGTCCTGGAATTTTAGGGAATGTGGAGTACCCCTCTATTTCCATCACTCTCAGGTGCACTCTATGGGTCAAATAGAACTGTTTAATAATTCAAATGTGTGCAAGCAAACGACTGATGTTAAATTGAATTGTTAGTGTTTGATAACAATACTTGAAACCACTTAATGGAGCAAACAAGTTACTAATGTTGAATAGAATTATTAGTGTTAAATAGCAATACTTAAAACCATTTAACTATGTGCAAAAAAATCATTAATATTAAATAGATTTATTTATGTTAGATATGAATACTTGAAAACATTTGAATGTGTACCAACTAATGTGCTCTGGTTTGTTTAAAATTCTACCTACAAACTATTCATTTATAAATCCTATATATCAAATAAATATGTATAAACAGGATTTGAATAACCTACAAAAGTTGATATGCCATAAAACCCAACCAACCAACCAAAATAAAATACTTTGTAGAAAGATTGTAATTACTGTTAATCAAAGTGTAACGTGATTGTCTCCCTTTAGTCTAAGGGTTGGAGGAAGGTTTCGTCTGAGAGGTGGATCTCCCTTGTGAAACTACAAAAGATAAAAATAGATCTAAAATAAAAATAATTGAAAAAGAAAAGAAAACAGTTGATTCTGTTGTTATTTCAGCATTTATTTATATCATTCTTATTGTGAAAATGAATAAGTTTTTCAGATAACAGCAGTTTTTGTTGTTTTGTTTTTTTGCAGGGGGGTGTAGAATATTCGTTAACTCAGTCAAGTTTTTACAAAAAAAGACCCCCCCTCAGTAATTCTGCTGAGGATAAAATACATGAATGGACACCACTCATGCAAATGAGTTGGATAGGTCCATTCTCGTGAAGTGAGCCAATCAACATGCAGCACGCATGCTGCTCATGCATTCTTTAATAAAAGAGGTGAGCTCCAGCTGGCTAGCTTTTCAAGGCGCCAGCCAGTTGTCTAGTTTGGTCCAAATTTTGACCGTTTTTTTTTTTAAAAAATCAGTTTATTTTCAGTAAAAACATTCCATCGGATTTATCACCTCATCACGACAACTTCTCCCGGCTGGGCTGAATTATACTGACCTGGTTAGGAAAATTAAGTTAAGTTTTTTTTCTTTTCCTTTTTTTTACACTTTCACACCTCCCTTTTTGTCCCACATAGCCTATCATTTATGGCCGGCCGGCCAGACGGCTCGGCCATAAAGGCTTTATTTTCCCCTGTTAAGGGCGACCCTCCCCCTCAGGTAAAAAAGGGGAAAAAAGAGTCACCTTGTGACAAGAGTGCCCCTCCTCCTCCTGACCAAAATCAACAACAAAAAAAAGAAAAATCACCCCCCAAAAAACAACCCTCCCCTAACAAAGATGAAAAAGTAGAAGATAAAGAAAAAAATGAAAATAGCTGGACAGCACCCCCGAAAATACAGGTCGATGTCGACGACCTGCTCCAGCGAGCAAAGGCCATCTCCAGTGAAATACAGGAGCATGGCCTTATGTTCAATTTGGAGGAGGTAAGACAAGACCAGATAAAAAGAACGGTGTCTGTCTTTTTAGTGGACAAACGATCCAGAAAAATCGTTAAGCCCGCAAAAGACATGGTCCTTCGTCAAATTTCCAGCCTGGGCGTAAAGGCACAAGCGATAATCGCTGGTGCTTCTTACGCTTTCTGGGATATATTGTTACCGACCACAGAAGAAGCCGTCGCCCTAACAAAAAAAACCCTTGAAAACAAGGAATATTTTTTTAGAACAGAATATATGGGGCGACGGCGGACCACGGTTTCAGTATACGAGGTCCCTAGCTTCCTTCGAGACGCAAACTTAGCCGCCTATATGCTTCAGTTTGGTGACATCGTCTCAGCAACACACGATGGAATGCGCGGGGAATGGAGGTTCGATATCATGTTGGATATGAAAACCTTCTACTCCGTTCCCAACTGGTTGGAGGTGGAAGGGCGCAGGCTTCCCGTAATAGTATCGGGAAGGAAACCCGCCTGCTGGCACTGTGGCGAGATTGGTCACCTCTCCGCAGTTTGCCCGGGGAAGAAGGCCCCGAAGAAGCCCGACCATAAACCCGGTACCCTCTCACCTGTTGTTAAAAACAACTCAGAAAAGGAGGCTCCCGTAGTCTCGCCCACACCAGCGGGTAAAAAAAACCCCACTCCCCCTTCGTCCCCTACGGTTAACTCCGAAGAGGCGAAGGCTGAGTGGCTGACTGTGGGAAAAGGTGGGAGGAAGCTCCAACCTGAGGATCCTCGCTCCCAAAAGTCGTCCCAGGTAGGCACCGACAGTTTGAACCCATCAAAAAAGTCCAACAGCCCCTCTACCACTTATGCCCAAAAATCATCCCCCCAAAAAAATAAAGGCCCATTCAAGACCCCACCCAAACAACACACTCCTCCCAAGGTCAGATGCTTCAGCCCAGGCCGGGAGAAGTTTGAAAAATTACTGGAGTTTAAAAAGAGGCTGGACCAGGAGCGAAAATCGTCTCCGCGACCAGGACCCCCTCATTCCACCCCTTCATCACCGAGACAACCTCGAATCATCCGACCGCCACCAACCACACCACCTCATAGACCCATGCCTCCACCTCTCATGTCGGTTTTAGCACCAAAAAAAAAGGGACCCTTCCCCCCTCCGCTGCCGTTGGAGTCACCACCATCCAAGCCAGAACCACCAGTAACAGCAGCAGCATCACCATCCACAACACCAAAGAAACGGCAGCGGAGCTCATCCATCGACAGTTCGGGGGATGAGGTCCCAAAACACATCAAAAAAAAAGAAAAACCACGCCATAACAGCGGCATAAACATTTGTCGGGTGGATGAGGGGGCCCTGGATCGTTTGCACAAGGTCCAGCCTCAACTTTTAAAAGAATTGAGGGTCCTCCACAACTTCAAGGAAGTAAACGGACATAACGTGGAGGACCCCAAGAAATTTCCAAAAGCATGGGTCACCACCGTCATCCGAAAGGGCCGAGGGTCGGAAGGCGTGATGAAAATGCTAGGAGAGGCTAACGAGGCCCTCGGCCCTATATCATTTTTTAAAGACAATCTCACATCATGTAAGGGGCTCGTTGGGAGGGTCCCTGTTGTTTTGCACCCCTCCCTTTATAGGGCTTTAAAATTAACTTTTCCGCGGGACGTCGGGGGTCTCGCTCATGACGGAGCCATCAATAATGAGATGGCCACGGGATCCATGAGCCAGACCGTCGGAGTCCTGACCCCAGCCATGTTTAGTCCGGGCACTCAACCCCTGTAATGTTCATGATGGATTTAAGATTGGCGAGTATAAATGGCCGCGGCCTGAGGTCGGAATCGAGAAGATCCCACCTATTTTTATACCTCCAGCGTCGCGGCATTGATATATGTTGTTTGCAGGAGACTCGTTTTGACTTCAACTTCCATGAAGATATTCTGTCGAAGGACTATTTGTCCTTCTCAGCATGTTTTGATGGTCGTTCCAGAGGTGTCACCTGGCTGATAAGTAGACGTCTGGGCGCCACGTGTGCTCTTGTTCTTTCAGATCCGGCGGGCAGACTTTGCGTGGTGGACGTTACCATAAAGGATAAGGCGTTTCGGCTGATTGGGGTTTATGGACCCAACACTACTAGTGAGCTCCCTGCGTTTTTCCGGCGCATCGAGCCGTACGTCAGTCCGTCGAAGCGGGTAATTTTAGTGGGAGATTGGAACGCCGTCCTTGATCCCAATTTAGATAGAGGGGCTATTAGTTCGGGTACTAACACTTTGGATGCCAGATATTTTCGCGAGTTTGTACAGCGACTTGATCTCGCTGACAAATTTCGCGAAAGGCATCCAAATAAGCTAGTTTGGACTTGGACCGGTAGGGGCGCCTCGGCCCAGCTTTATAGCTATTTGGACCGAGTGTTAGTTAAGCGAGTCGACTTAGACTATTTAGGTGGTCCAAGTTTTGAGCCATATAAAGATTCCGACCACAAATTTTTATGTGTGTCGATTAGGTTAGATAAGGCTAGATGTAGGATGTCTGGTTACTGGAAATTCAACCTTTCCCTTTTGGCGGAGGCTGACTTCCGGAACCAGCTAGAACTAACGATAAAGCGGGAATTGACGGGGGCTATTATGGGAAATAGGTGGTGGGCTAACCTTAAGGATAGCATTAGATCCTTTGCTGCCGACTATAGTAGGAGACTCAAGTCAGCTAGGGTAGCGGAGCAAAGGTCGATTAAGGATAAGCTAGATAGGGCGGTGTTGGCGGGAGATAGTGGGCAAGTTAACGTAGCTAAGGCCGAGCTGGCCTCCTTGCAAATTAAGGAGTACCAAGCTCTGGTAGTTAGGGCTAGGTTAAAGAGAATGTCGTGCGAGGCGACGAATATGGCCCAGGAATTACGGGCCGAGGAACTCAGGCATGCTACAGATCGGCATATCGCCAGTGTCACATCGCCGGAGGGGCTCCGTCGAACTACAAACGAAGCCATCTGTGGTGAGTTCCGGCAGTATTTCTTGAAGCTTTTCACCAGGGAGCCCGGACTGAGTTCTGCTCAGTTCAACACCTATCTTGCCGACTTTCCTCGTCTTTCGGCGACTGAAGCGGCTGGGTGTGAGGGGCGCATAAAGGAGGAGGAGATTCGGGATGCACTGAAGTCGGTCGGGCTGGACAAGTCCCCCGGAATTGATGGTCTGCCCTATGAAGTGTACTTGAGGTTGTCGCACATGTTTGTCCCCTTGCTGGCAACCATCTATAACAACTGGATGAGGCAGGGTACTATACCCAGACGCTTCACCAGGGGTATAGTGAAGTTGCTTCGTAAGAACAAACATGGTGGGGATGGGATTAGTAACTTTCGCCCTTTAACGATGCTTAACACTGACTTAAAGATTTTGGCGAAGATCCTGGCAAACCGTTTGCAGACTGTCCTGCCTAGTCTGATTTGCCCCGAGCAGACTTGTGCTGTGAAGGGTAGGACTATCCAGGACAGTCTTCATCTGGTCCGCACGATCGTAGAAAAAGTCGACGGAAATGCCGCGCTGATCAATTTAGATCAGTCCAAGGCCTTCGATAGGGTTGACCATGCTTTTCTGGAGGCTGTCTTGTCTTCGGCCGGCTTCGGGGTTGATTTTCGCACCTGGATACGTCTCCTTTATGCGTCCCCCGGAGTCATGGTGGAGGTGAATGGGGTAAGGTCGGAGCCCTTCACTCTGACTCGATCGATTCGGCAAGGTTGCCCATTATCGCCTATGTTATATATCCTGGCGTTAGAGCCTTTTCTACGCAGGATAAAGGCGAACCCGGTCCTACGCGGCCTCACGCTACCTGGCGCCAGTGAGGTAGCCAGGTACACTGCATACGCTGACGACGTCAGCGTGCTTGTAACGAGCAGTGCCGAGGTGGAGGAGGTGAGCAAAGAAATCGGAAGGTACGAAGCTGTAACAGGGGCCAAGATTAACCGCGAAAAGTCTGTCGGCTTGCGGTTGGGCTCGTGGAAAGGCTATGCCCTTCCCGGCCCTTTCATTTGGAAAGACGGTCCGTGCAAGATACTCGGCGTCTGGTTTGGGCCTGATCTTCAATTGGAAAAAAATTGGTCGGAAGTACTGGATAAGGTCGTAGCCGCAACTGAGTTGTGGCTGCGTAGACGGCTTTCCCTTAAGGGTCGGGCTGAGGTGTGCTGTTCGCACATCTACTCCCTAGCCGTATACCGACTTTCAGTGCTTCCTATCCCGGCCACCATCCTATTCAAGCTGGAAAGGATTCTCTTCCAGTTTCTCTGGGCAAAGAGACATCCTTTGGTGCGACGGGAGATCTGTTACCTTCACCCTTCTGAAGGCGGTCTAGGAGTACCTAACGTCGAGGTACGGCGCCATACTTTGCGTCTTACTTTCCTGGACCGGATGTGTTCACGAGACACGGCGGCGGGAAGCGTCTGGAAAGAAGACGCTAAACAGTCTTTCCCGTCGCTAAGAAGTGTGCATTTTGCTGATGGGGAGGCCCATCGGTTGCCCAGACGCGAATGCCCCTTCTATCGCGAGTGCCGGCATGCTTTGAAAGTTCTCTCTCGGCTGCAGACAGGTCTCTCTGACAGCCGGCCGTTGTCGAGTAAGGCATTATATCGTTGTTTAGTTAGGGGGGCCGCTAGCGATGGTCTGATTGGCGAGCTCGGTGTGACGGAGGCGGAGGGTCGCTTACTGTGGCCTTGGGCCCCCAGGATGAGGTGTCTCAATAATGACGAGGCTTCCCTCACCTGGCTGGTCATTCGGAATGCCCTCTGGGTCGGCAAGAAATTGTTTGCAGCGCAACAGGCCATTTCGCCTGAGTGCGGCCGGTGCGGTGATTTGGAGGAGACTATTAGTCACGCCTTCTTTCACTGCCCGGTCGTACGGCCGCTGTGCAAGCTTCTTGAAGGCTACATGGTCCGCATCCTCAATGGAAAGTTTTTTGTCCTGGAAGCCAGTTCTGTGTGCAGCAATGTGGTACCGAGGCTGAACAGACAGGAACACTATGTGTTTCTCTGCTTACTCGGCGTTATGCGTGTCGTGATGTGGACGACGAGAAAGAAGGAACTCTACGAGGACGAGTCTTTTTCTTCTCAGACCCTGGTGGCATTTTATAAACACCAAATCAAAGTCAAAATCCGGTCTGAGAGAAAGAGACTCTCTTCGCTGGAGTTTGGCGAAAGGTGGGTGACTGTTGCGCGCCTGTGTCGCGTGGTAGGAGCCAACCTTACTTTCACTCTGGACATTCCAGGGACTTAAGAATTTTGAGTTACCGGAAGGACGTGACCACCCAGCCCAGGTAAGTTAGAATTTTTTTTAGGCCATTTTGATTTAGTTTGTTCCTAATTTAGTTAACTTAGCTAGAGTATGCAAGGTCATTGGGCCCCTCTTTTTTTTGTCCCCTTCTTTTGTTTCACTCTCCCTTCCCTTCCCCCTGTTAGATGACAGGAATTGGAGTTCTCCAGGAGTGCGATGGAGGGCTTATGTTAATTCATAATTATTGTTTACTTATATTTTGTACTATTTATTTACCTTATTTGATTATTTTTCCTCCTTCGACACTATTTTCGACTGGTTAACTCCTCTTTCTGCCATGTTTTAGTACGTGGGGGGGACCCCATACTAACCATCATAATGTATATATGTTTTGTTCATTTTCGTTTTATGGGGAGTTTTTAATAAATGTATATAGCGTTCGTTTAGTTTTTTAAAATCGCTCCCCTCCCCCTCACTTTGTAAATATGGGATTAAGTTTAGAAGTCCATGGAGCAGTAGTGTTTTGGTGATTGTTGTTTTTGGTGAATGCAGTATGATAGTGATATGTTCTTTTGAGGTATTTTGGTGTTTTTTAATTTGGAGATATGTATTGGTCAGTGAATGAGTCTAGTTAAGTTAGAGATTAGGATAGTGTAGACCAGCCTTCCCCACCCAATTTTTAGGCCTTGTGCCAAATTTGTATTTCCCCACATATTTTTTTTAAAAAAATACAATAAATAATTTCAAGGAGACAGCCATGTTACTATTGGCTTGAAGGTGAGTGCTATTCATTGATGTTCTATAGGGGGGTTCTTTTATAAAGTGTGAAAATAACTTCCAATATTAGTGAAACTTATTTCATCCCATTATCTTCCAAATTATATTGCTAAAAAACTCCAAAAAGTGACAGTAAAAAAAAAAAAAAAAAAAAAAAAAAAAAAGAAACCTACCCCAACTGCACAAAACAACAAGAGATGTCTTACCAAGTTCATCAAATATCAATTTGGATATATGAAACCAATGCTCTTATATTTGAAACTTCTCTACCCAAGAGAATCTCTTATTTCTAGATACATAACATTTCAAACATAGGCACTATCCTTCTTCAGGCATTTACATTCTTTATTTTATGTTATCAGATTTCTTGCCCTGTATCATTGCAGATTAAATTAACAAATGCATTTCTGTGTTAAAAGCATATTAATCAAATAGTCTGTTTTTGCACTTTGCAATGCCAGGCAGCAAAGCTCAGGCTATCAGATAAATCTTTTTTAAATCAACCACTTCTCATTGATAAAAATTGATTTTCAATATATCAACCGATTCACAAACTTTTTTCAGTTATAGTTATTCAGCTTTAATTATCATCATCATCATCATTGTATGCCAACAGCATAGATTTTTTGACTCGATCTCACCATCTGTTCCTATTGGCGATCACATTTCTTGTCTTTTATCATTGCAGATTGAAATAACAAATGCATCTCTATGTTAAAAGCATATTAATCAGTTTTAGTTATCCAGCTTTGATTATCATCATCATTGCATGCCAACAACGCAGATTCTTTTGACCCCCTCTCGCTATCTGTCCCTCTCAGACATTGCTCTTGGTAAGTCCTCTAAATGGTATCCACATAGCACCAATGAATCTGAATTTTTGCTGGTTGGCCAACACTGGTGTGCTCATGTGTAGTAGTCTATTTGAGAACATTGCTTGAATTGATCCTTACTTCTCGATCAGTGCCCAGCATGTTATGCTCATCTTACTTTGATGGTTTGTGAGATGAGAGATAAGTGGCCATACAGCTGTTGTTTCCAGAATTTCCAGTATGTAACATCCTTGTATAATTCCCATCTTAATTTTTCTCCAGATATTTTGTTAAAGTCCAAGTGGTGCAACTATACAATAGTACTAGCATGTATAAGTTACTCAGCTGTAACTATGAAGCAATCACATAATATAAAGAAGACCGTAAACAATATATGAGTAACTGTGCATGAAATGTTTCTCAGATACTATTGATATGCTTTACTTAAGTGAAAACTTGACTAAATATTTAGTTAGGTCTTTACTTACCAAGATAGCCAAGTCGGCTGGGGCTCTAGAATACACTGACTGTAAGACCCCCCCCCAACGAGTGTCCTGGATGTGACACTAAACAATCTGATGAGTTCCCTGTGATGCTGGAGCTTTGGGGAATGCAGAGTACCCCTTCATTGCCATTGCTCCCAGATCCACTCTGGCCCGGAATAGTAGCACCTGATAGGGCCCTATCTATGGGTTAAATACAACTAACGGCATACTTATGCTAAACTGAATTGTTTTATTAAACTGAATAGCTTGAAATAGAAATGTTTTTGACAATTAAACCGTACTTACATTTAAGCTGCGTGCTTATGCTAAACTGAATTATTTGAAATTGAACTGTTTTTGACACTGAAACTGTACTTACACTAAACTGAATTGTTATGTATAACTGCCTGAATAGTTTGAAATAGAAATGTTTTTGACAATTAAACTGTGTACTCATTCTAAACTGAATTGTTTTAAATGGAACTGATTATTTACATAAAAATAGATTTGGCGTTAAATAACCTACAACGGTTGATATGCCAAACCAAAAACCCAACCCAACCAAACCAAATCACTTACCAAGAACCAATGTTAGCATTAGCATATCAATGATATTCCTTGATTATTCATGTATAATATGTGCTATTTTTCCAGATTCTTAAGCTTGAAAGCTAGGTGTGCGTATTATACATAAGAAATAAATATTAATTTTTTAAGGCCACTTGCATCACCATATTCAGAATGGCATGAACAAAAATAAGTTATATCTATGGTCCAAACTAACTAATGTGTAATAAACACTTTTGTTTTATTCTGCTATAGATGGAAACACCAATGTTGGCCAACTAGCAAGGATTTACATACATCATCTCTGTACAGACACTGGATGCAGTCTAAAAGACCTGTCAAGAGAGTCAGGAAATTCTGTGCTATCAGCACAACTTGATGATGATTGGGAACTTATTTTCACTAAAAATTTGTTACTTTTTTGTGTAAACAAGTCTTTGATTTTTCTCTAAATACTATATAAATTCTGTGTGTGTGAACATAGTCTATAAACTATATAAATTCTAATTTTTAATCAATAAAAATCGAATAAGAAGTTGCAGAAATGTTAAATTTAGTATAAATTTAACTACTACAAATTCCAAAAAGTCAATGCTTATTATACACAAGATATTTTTTCCAGAAATTCATAGCCAAAAATTAGAGGTTTATATACACTAATGCGTGTTATACACAACTAATTAGAGTGCTAACTCCGAACACAACAGAAGGAAAGAAAAGATAAATGCATTTATACATACAAGAATGTTTAACTTGATACTAATTATATTATGAAGAATATTCATATTGTTCCATGAATAAGCAGTATGTAGAAGGGGTACAAAAACGAATAAAAAAAAAGCTTTCTTGATGAGGAAAAATAAAATAGCCATGAAGCTTTACAGAATCCAAAACACATCTCTCAGAGGCAAAATAGGTCAAGATTAGGTTTCTGGAGCTACGAGGCACCAAATGGACATACCCATTCTCTATTGTCTCCCTATAATATCAACTCTGCTGAAAATGATTTCTTATGGATAACAGTATTTTAATCCTTTCCTCATCATTTGCTATCTAAATTGAGTATTATCATATTTAAAATAGGCTTTATGGTTATTTAAACATAATCACTGATTTTGTTTTTGTTATAACTTTTTGACCGTTTAACACAACATTTATCTGGGAATTGTATGTATGAACCTTTTAGTTCTTTTGACCAATTTTTTATTTTACTATGAATTTGAAGAAAAAAAAGGTATTTTATGTACCTTAGCTATAGAGTCCAGTTTTCCCACTATCTATATGTCATATTACGGACGGGCGCCATCATTAAATTATGGCGTTCTTAAGGTTAAAGGACATTCGAGCACATCAGCTGTCATCAGTCATTGGGTACAAAGGTCTGACAATCAAAAAATGTCATGAACCTCGCTCATGCAGGGAGTAGAGAAAAGGCATGATTTTAATATAACTTTCACGTGCTGCTCTACTGTTCCACTGGTGAGCATTGAATCTTCAGGAACCTTCGAATTGATTCCATCAAATCGCTATATAAGAAAATCAAGTAGCGAGATTTTGGCAGTTCAAGACAGGTTTTCGAACAGGTTTCAACAGAGGCGCATGCTGCATGACGCATGTCATATAGAGCCCAGCATGTCATAGCAATCCAACAGTCTGCTGTAATTCCCAAAAATAAAACGACTACTATTTTCTTCCTTGAGATTCAAGTTTCAAGTGTTTCTTTTCTGTGAATTCATTTCTTTTTATCAGACACAACGCTTTAATTTTTTTGGTCCTATACTACACATAGCTATGATGATTAGAGACAGATTTATTTGTTTTTTCCCCAAGTGAAATGCAAACAGCCTTATCCAGGGTTTGAACTTAGTTTGTTAAGTCTATTTTGTTTGTGATTTGTTTCACTTTGTTTTAATAGCATATCAACCTTTGTGAACTATCTAATGCTAAAGGCATCCTCATAAAACATGTGTACTATCTAACCCATAACTGGAGGGATAAGAGGGTTCATGCCTTTCTCAAGGGTATTAGTCCAAAAGTGAACATAATAGTGTAATTGAAATTCAAATTTGTCTTCTACAATGTTGCAGCCCAGCCCATTACACCATGGCGACTCATTTATGCATTCAACTCCCCCTCTGCCATAGGTAGGATGCTACATAAAATTAGTTTTTTCAAGTTGACTACAGCTGGTTTGAATTTTGAGTTTTCTTTTTGTTAGACTAATTGCTATATTAAGGTAAAAGAGCCTAGTCTGCCCTACTATTTACCCTTAGCTTAGGGAGGGAGAATAGATCGATTCATGCCTTTCGCAAGGACACTAGACTACCCATGATATCAATTCACATGAGTAATAATTACTAAAAAAAAAAGAAAGAAAAAAAAAAGATATCTCAACTTCTTTCCTATCTTAAATCTCTGCTTAACTTTATCAAAACTTTTAAAAATTTGATACATAGTCAAGTTGGTTGCCGGAGCCTCTCACACGTACATATGGGTGATGACAACAATTGCTCAGATTCTTCATTAGAGCTACTTCGGTCATTGCAATTGTCTTCATACTACTTCTTTTAGTACAATGGGAAAGGTGTTGTCTTGGGGAATATCCTACTGATAAACAAGAGATATAACTGTGACAAATTAGTAAAATAACTTTATTTTAAAGATGAAGATGATAATCAAAGCTCTCTCACCATCTGTCTGTATCAGTCATCACTCTATATAAATCCTCTAGATGGCATCCAATGTCTACACAGAGCTGTTGAATGTAATTTTTAGCTGGTTGGCTTACACTGGTGTCTCCATAAAATATTGTTAATGGGTTCACCCTTCACCAGCATGTCTTGTTTATCTTACTTAGATGGTTTGTGAGGTGAGAGATAAGTTGCTATACAGCTGCTGTTTGTAGGGTGCTGCTTCCAGGATAGTGTTTTTACCTTTCTTTGTTGTTGTCTGTTGAAGCTGTTAAAACTAACCAAACTTTGAAGGCTAAAAATGATCAACAGTTTCCTCTTTTATTTAGACTCAAGTGTTATTCTCATAAGGTTTTACTTTTTTTCTTTCTTTTATTCCCACCTCCTACTCCAAGATGTTTTCTAGATCTCAATTTTCAAACCTAGTTCTTACCCTTTCATTTCCAGGTATTTCTCATCCTGCAATGATGTGTGTTCTTTCGACATAAAAAAAAACAGCAAAGATAATCATTGCAGTCAGTTACAGCATCTATTTTTACAGAACTCTTCAAACATCCCTGATAATATGTGACAAAAAGATCAACTGACATTAATACATTTTCCTTGCATGCCTTTTGACGTATGTACATAAAAAAAACATGTCAATAAAAATTGCCATTTCATAACAGGTCAGAACACAACATTGAAATTTACTTATTGTCCAAAATTCTCCTGTTAATATTGTTCACGTATTTCTACTTGAGTAGGTAAAAAGTTTTGCAATATTCTAGAACATAGTAATTTGCAGTAATATATCATGTGACCAAAGTTTGAAGAGATGTAGAAAGTACCCATTGCGATTGATAGTCTGAAACATGCATTGTTTCATTCTGTGTGTAATTTGAAAGCCACACAGATGAATATGTAACATAGTCTAATTTAGTAACTTATGCTTTTAAGCCATAGAAGCAAATTCATTGAGGAGCATTCGGAGAGTATCAGATGAGCTCAGCATCTCATATTCCAGTGGGATTCTTCACCTCATATGTTGCCTCATATAACTAAAATATTGTAAAACTTCTCATTCACACTAGTAAGTAAAAGTAAAGTTGGCGACCATAGTCGAGGGTGACCTGAAGGCTCCCTTTTCAATAGCTACTACACCAAGGTGTAGGGGGGCGCTACTCCATTCCCTGTACTCACACTAGTAATACATCCTAATTTTGATTTTGATGGCATGTCAACTCATCAAGACAGTTTTTTTTGGGGTTTTTTTATGATCATGATTCCCTACAAATAAACTCCTTATAAAAAACAAAAACAAACAAATAACCAACTAATTATCTAAAGTTTATTATTAATTCCTAAGATCTCTCCTTTGAATTTCTTTTCAGACTTATTTTCTTTAACTTGATTTGGCATTAAATGACCGATATGGTTGATATGCCGTAAAACAAAGCAAACAAACTCATCTCGGGTTATTTTATGCCTAGAGGTTAGGGAATCACATTCATTGTACATTCATATTTACATTTTCTGTGTAGATGTTTCTTAGGAATCAATATACAGTAACTGTAAGAAGCAAATTTGATATTCTTCAGGAGACATCTAAAAACATATGACAAATATAAAAACTTTGTTACAGCCCATATATAAGCTGCAGAGTGCATACCAACTAAACAAAGAGTCAAATATAGAGTTCTATAGGATTCAATACCAGTTAGAAAAAAACAAGGTAGCATGAAAAAAAGCCTCCTTACTTAATAAAAGAAACCCAACAAATACTCATGTACAGAGAGAACACATACCAAAAAGAACCACAACGAGAATATATTCAAGGCCAAAGCAATAAAATTAGAAACTCATATAAACAATCATGGTTAGTATGGCAGATAATAAATAAAATGAGTGGAAGGAAGAACACTTAGAGAGCAAAACTAAAATCAAGAAGAAAGATTACAAAAGTGGAAAGAGCATTTCAAGAATCTGCTTGGAAACACTCTTGAAGTCACTGATAAACCCATAAAAAAATGTTCATAGTCAACTAGACATCAAAGTAAAACAGTTTATAGGAGAAGAACTCGACACAGTGATGGGTTATTGGTTTTGACTGTGAGCATCTGGGCAGATGGTTAAAGCTGGGCACTGTCAAGCATATCAAGTCTCATCATGGATTTGACTAGCAGTGGTGGATTAATTTCAGTGATAAAGAGAAAAATATGGGAAGGGAGAGGTTCTGAGAAATGGAAGAGAAGTGAAAGGGAGAGGCAGAGATATGTATGTCAGTGTGGTAGAATCAGAAGTTTCAGGCATATCCTGGTTCATCAAAGACTTTGACTATATTGGAATATCTGAATGAAAAAGGAAAAAGAAAATCATCTAAAAGTATGAAAGCATTGTAAGAAAAGAATGTCTTAGTTTTTGCTTTAAAAAAAAACAAAAAACGATTCAAATTGATTAAAACCTGCACAAAACTTAGGTGCCTTTTGACTAACGCTTTTTCAAAATTTAAAAAGAAAAAAGATTCATGGTACTCTAGATCATGTAAAGTCATTTACTTGATCTGGAGTACCATGGATTTTTTTTTTTTTTTTTTGGTCTCTTCCCAGTTTTAAGATTATTTTCTTTTAAAATCTTATTCCTTTCATTTTACAAACAATCGACTTTGAAAAAGTGACAGTCGAAAGGTACCTCAGTTTTATATTTGTTTTAATCAATTTTAATCCTTATTAAAAACCATGTTCCTTATTTTACAACTCTACGTATATACATTTTCATCATACAACGTGTGAAAGCTCGTGCGATACCCTAACTTCATCAGCTGCCAACCAGGGTGATAACACTGTTTCAGAAGCTCAAGGCGGTACTGCCACTCCTGGCACTACCAAGCAGCTTTTGCCACCGGACAGGGTATTTAAAAGAAATATATATCTATATATACACCAGATCAGCTAAAAGCAGACATTACATTGGACGTTCGTTCATCTTCATTTTGGTGCAGTTTGTCACCAAAATGAAGATGAACGAACGTCCAATTTATATTTTACAACTCTACATATATACATAACTTGTGTGTGTGTGTGTGTGTGTGTGTGTGTGTGTATATATATATATATATATATATATGCGCAATTTTTGTATGTATGTGTATATATATATATATATATATAAAAAATATCCAAAATGAAGATGAGTGGAGAATGAATATATAAAAGGATTCTTATAAATCTCCAAGAGTCTAATGATTAATATATAAATTGAAAAAATTCAACAAGCCTTCGTTTGGCTATTATAAGTTTATTTCAGCTGGCAACTCAATAAGAGTAACCAACCTCTTCAGATAACCATCACACAATGGAGAGAAAAAAAAACAAGGACAAGTCCTAAAAAAAGTGGATTCCAACAGAGGTTAGAATACCAGGAACAACTTATATGCAGTAAAGTTACTAAACACTGCAACATAAACAATAGCAGCAACACCAATAGTATTAATGATAATTGTAATTATAAATTTGAAAATAGTGACAATAATTCTAATTCTAATAATAAAAAAACTAAGCATAGTAAAAGAAAGATAATCTAGTTTCATTCCCTCTTTCTGTAAATGTTCGAAGTTTGGAGGTCTAGTCGAAGTGGAATCAACCTATTGAGGGGGGTAGTCAAATTATTCAACACCAATCAGACATCAGCAAAATACTGTACCCTTCCGCTTCAAACTTTGTCTCTTTCATATTCATCAAATCTCGCCACTTCTCTCCACTTATCTCGTTCTCCTCCATAAAACAAGTCACACCTCTTGCATCCTTTTCTTCTGGTTTCCACGTGCCGGCAGCAGAGAGAGCTCACCTTCTGTTTCTTCGAGGTAAGATTGTTCGTGGCATTACTACTACAGTAAACTTACAGATAATAATATAGGCAAGTATTTCTTTAAGTTAATAAATAGGTATTTCAACAAGGACAACCCATTGAATAACATTTTTAATTGGAACGCTCTAAAAACTAGTTACTCTTGCACAAATAATATATCTAAAATGATTTATAATCATAACAAGAATTTAATTGACAAATCGCTAATAGACAATCAGCAAACAAATAAATTACTTTGTAATTATAGAAATAAAGTAGATAGTCTGTGGGGTTTAAAAGGGCTTTTTTGAAGGTCGGGGGCTAAGGGCAAGGCTGTGTTGCCGTAAGATATCTGACTCCATATTTTGGTTATATTATTTTACCCCACGTTGACTGGCCGGCGCAATGCCTTGTCCAAAGAAAGTTCCAAAAGAAATATACAAAAAGAAAAGATAGAAACAGATAAGAGACGAAAACATTTCTTCCATACTTTCCTTTATTTACTTGGTGAATGGACTAACCAACGCGACGTCCCAAGACGTAGCGTGGTGCCCAAAACACCAGACAGCAAAATGATGTTGTTGGTTCAACGGACACTGCCTGACAAGACCTGGTTCACAGAAAACCTGAGTATTTATCTCTCTCCACCGGCTCCAAATTCGCCACTCCAAAATCCTTCTAATTTTGGCGCAACTGCTTCCCATTGGCTACTTTACTTTTTTTCGGATTTTTAACTGAATGGATGCGTGGAGCCTTATGCGTGGCGACGCGTTTATACATTTTATATGTGGCAGCCGACGAGTCAATATCCAGTTGGGAGTTTTATTGTTAATTCCTAAATCCCCACAAGTCCCATGGGAGAAATGTGTAATTCTAAGAATGTGGGCTACCAAGTAACTATTTTCTGTCGGGGGGGGGGAATAGGAGGAGAGGGTTTATATTGAAATCTCAGCTGGAAATTGGAAACAAAGGTTCTTCAGGTTTTGACACTCTTTTTCCAACCCTTTACTCAGAAGCCAAACAGCCCCATCAAGGTGGTTTGGGAGTTTGAGAGGTAGTTGCTTAACTCCACAAATTAAGTGGAAATTTATTAAGAAATCTTTTACTCCTAGAAACTTCAACAGTTGATGGAACTTTTGCTTGGTGGAAAAAATAAGCATCATTATATATGAATTTACTCACCAACAATTAAATAAACATAATGAATTAATATTTAAATGCTGCCATAAAAACAGATTTAAACTCATATAAAAAAGTTTAATAATAGAAAATTTGAGAAAAGTAAGATAAAATTAATAGTATTAGTATTACTATTGATATTATATTGATATTTAAATGCTGCCATAAAAACAGATATAAAAAACTCATATAAAAAACAGATATAAAAACTCATATAAAAAAGTTTAATAATAGAAAATTTGGGAAAAGTAAGATAAAATTAATAGTATTAGTATTACTATTGATATTATTGGTAACATAATAACAGTAACAATATTATTAATAATAATGATAAATTAACAATAATTGTAATAATAGTTACTTTTTATTATTAATAATATAATTATTGAAATAATATTAATGATTTTAATGATACTTAGAATGGCAGTATTCAGAATAAAAAATATATAAAAATATTAAGAAATTAAATTAAGACTAAATTTTAATCTTAAATGGAAATCAAATAAAACCTATAAAAAAATTTGAATTAAACAAGATAAGTTTGATATTGGTAATGGTGTTTATTGCTACCTTTTCCTTAATAAATAAATTTTTTTTTTCTTAAAATAAAATAGGTTAATTTGTTGACAAGATTTTAGTTGCTGAAAAGTCGAAAAGTTGAAAGTCGTGTTAAAAAGAATATTTTTACATATCATTTCAATCATACATCTTAGATGCATCAAGGTAGGTCTTCAGTGATGCACTGTCTTCATTGCCGATTTCGGGTTTTTTTGCATCATATCGGCTCCGACAGAAATCCCAGCATGACTCTGGAAGAGCCAAGCCGCCTCCTTGATCGCGACGTGCTACACTCGTGCCTCTACCAAAGCAAGAACAACAATGGATGTTTTTATTAAAATAACAGAAGAGAAGAAAGTATATATAGAGAAAGAAAGTCTAATAACAATTTACTCGGCGTTCTTTTTTGAAAACTATTATGTGATTGGCAAAGGCAATGATGTTTAAAATGGATCCAATTTCTAAGAAATACAACAGATTGAAAGATGATAAAAGCATTGTTAGAATTTTTTAGAAAAGTGGAAGGAAAAGAAAAGAAATAATGAAGAAAAGAAAAACTGTCAGATTTATTTTCATAATTTACTTCCTTATATATATATATATATATATATATATATGTGTGTGTGTGTGTGTGTGTATATATATATATATATATATATATATATAATTTGTTTGAATGAAATCCAACACAATGTGAAAATGAATTTTCTAAAAACACTTTCCTTGTAGTGAAACATGTCACTTTAATTTTTCACATTGTTTTCCTTTTCTCAGACATATATTTATGTGTGTATATATATATATATATATATATATATCTGTATGTCATTTATGTATGTATGTCATTTATGTATGTATATATGTCTGTATGTGATTGATGTAAGTATATGTGCCTGTATGTCATTTATGTATGTATATGTTCTACTAAAAATATTAAAACCCTGGTATCTTTGGTGTAGAAGAAAATTACATTTTTATAAAAAATCAGTATGGTTCAACTTATTTATGGGTGATTTTATATATATATATGTTTTATCAGGCATAATGGTTTGAGTATTCACCAATGGTGCGGGAGATTGGGGTTCAATACCAGGTCTAGTCATACCAAAGACTCAAAAAATGGTACTTGATGCCGCCTTTCTTAACTCTCAGCATTATAAGGTAAGGATCAAGGGTAAAGTGGAGCAATCTAGGGAATGGAGTAGCACCCTTCCCTACACCTCAGTGTAGTAGCTATCGAAAAGGGAGCCTTCGGGCCGCCAACTTTACTTTTATATATATATGTGTTTATGTATGTATATGTTTGTATGTATGTATATATGTGTGTGTGTTTTGTGTATATATATATATATATATGTGTGTGTGTGTGTGTATATGTGCATTTATAAATGTATGCATATATTTGTGTGTATGTATGTATGTATGTATATTATATATGTGTGTATGTATGTATGTATATGTATCTATTTGTGTGTGTGTATATATATATATATATAGAGAGAGAGAGAGAGAGAGGTGCCCGTAGTGTAATGGTTATCCTTGTAGGGAATGGACACGGCGACATGAGTTCAAATCCTGGACGAGACTGATTGCATTTCACATAGCACTAATACCCTTGGGAAAGGTATGAATCCAATTATTCTCCCTCCAGCTATGGGTAAATAGTAGGACAGACTAGGTTCTTCAGCCTTGGTGAGGCAACTAGTCTAGGAGAAGGAAAACTCTTAATTCAAACCTTTTAAACTCCGCTTAAAAAATTGACCTTGTGTCATATCCTACCCGAGCGGAGGGGTCGGGTAAATATTATATATATATATATATATATATATATATATATATATATACACACTTGTAACCAAAAATATGAATATATAGTTGTCCAAAAATAATTAGTCCCCTTTTCTATATTTGTACAATTTTATTTAGAATCACTGATGTAATTTCTTTGTTTTATTTGGCATAATACAGTCTTCTTATCCTCAGTTTCTCTCATTTGGTTTAATGTCTGATTAAGAAGGCAAACTCCTCAATGGGGGTTAGATTTAACAAGCTAGACTGTCAGACCATTGGTAGTTTGATTCTCACTGAGTATCCAATAATCCTGGCCTTATGCAAGACTAAGCTTAGTAGATAACCTCTAAGCCAGATGGTTGCATATTTCTTACTGATAGTGTAGACCA
This sequence comes from Sepioteuthis lessoniana, assembly GCA_963585895.1. NCBI lineage: Eukaryota > Metazoa > Mollusca > Cephalopoda > Myopsida > Loliginidae > Sepioteuthis > Sepioteuthis lessoniana. Next base: position 9,456,271 of record OY757939.1, read on the forward strand.
ATATTTGAGCACAGAATTTGCAAATTCTGATGCTCATTGAAGTTAGCAGGTTTTCTCCTCTTTAAAGTTTGCTGCAACACAATCTTCCTACTCTTGTTCTTTCTATTTGGGCTTATGCTCTACAAAGTCAAGCTTAGTAAATAGACGTAACCCATTTGATATGCTTCACTAGACGTAAAGAATCTCAGATGTCACTATTGTTCTTGTAATTCATCTTTGATGTAAGATGCTTTCACAGCTGCTAAAACTATCCAAATTAACCTTGCATTTGTCTTTGAGGCTGTCTTTGATGCCATTTTTGTAAATTACTACCAAACACGGCAGGAAGGTTTTGAATAGCACTTCTATTCAGACATAGTAGGAAGCGATTTTTAGTCGATGGCATCAGGAAGAGAAGAGAGTGATCTATAGAAATAAAATTATGGTAATGAAAGTCAATTTTATGAATATAAAGAAAATAATATTGCCAAAAATGTCTGCAGGCAGTAATTCTATGAATCTAAAATGCTCTTAACAATAAAAGGTATCACAAACTTTACCATAATTTTTTGTTGTTCTCAAGTATAATACATTTGAGAAAAGTTTTTATTTCCAAATGTAAAATGTTATTTGATGATAAAAAGGAATGAATATTGGGAAGAAACCATTGAAGCATTAATATTTTTTTTTAAATCTAATGAATATTTATACAACAATAACATGGAATTATTGACAATAATAATAGATGCCATTACTTATTATTGTTAGTTACAGATATCCAAATATTGAAGTGAGGATGTCCTCGTGGTGTAATGGTTAAATCGATGGACTGCAGAATCATAATAAGCGAGTTTGTACTCCAGTCGCGCTATTACGTTCACTCTCGGGCAAATACCCTTGGGAAAAGTATGAACCCCCTTATCCTCCTAGGTATGGGTTAAATAGTACCACTACTGTTCTTCTAGGAGAATAGCTTTGGCATTAAATAACCTACAAAGGTTGATATGCCATTAAACAAAGAAACCAAACCAAACCTGAGTGATTATAGAGGTGAGAAAAAATCTTCCTTGTCCTTAAGTTTCAAGTCTTACTATCCTATTTTACGGGGTGTCCACGTGGTGTAATGGTTAAAGCGATGGACTGCGGAATCGTAATAAGCGAGTTTGTACTCCAGTCGCGCAATTACGTTCACTCTCAGGTAAATACCCTTGGGAAAAGTATGAACCCCCTTATCCTCCCAGCTATGGGTTAAATAGTACCACTACTGTTCTTCTAGGAGAATAGCTTTGGCATTAAATAACCTACAAACGTTGATATGCCATTAAACAAAGAAACCAAACCAAATATTGATGTTTATTGTTTTTCATTATACATACCGTAATTATGAGAATGTATTAAAAGTTTTGCAATATTTTGGTATGTACTAGTGTGCAGCACATATATCACTTGAACATGACTGTTCAAACTGAGAAAGGTACTTGCCCAGTCGGCTGGGGCTGTAGAATACACAGACTGCTTCTCTGCAGAGGGGTAAGACCCCCCAACGAGTGTCCTGGATATGACACTAAACAATCTGATGGTGAGGTTCCAGCAATGCTGGAGCTTTGGGGAATGCGGAGTACCCCTTCATTGCCATTGCTCCCAGGTCCACTCTGGCCCGGAGTGGTAGCACCTGATAAGGGTCCTATCTATGGGTTAAATAGAATTAACAGCATACTTATGCTAAAATGAATTGTTTGAGTAAAACTGAATAGTTTGAAATAGAAATGACTTTTACAATTAAACCATAATTACATTTAAACTGCGTGCTTATGCTTAACTGAATTATTTGAAATAGAACTGTTTTTCGACATTAAAACTGTATTTACACTTAACCGAATTGTTACATACAACTGCTTGAATAGTTAGAAATGGAAATGTTTTTGATAATTAAACTGTGTACTTATGCTAAACCAAATTATTTTAAATAGAACAGATTATTTACATAAAAATGGATTTGGCGTTAAATAACCTACAAAGGTTGATATGCCATAAAACCCAACAAACCAAACCAAACCTGAGAAAGGTACCTACTGTGTATAGTAGTGTTGTGGTAGTTGTTGCACTGACATGTTGTGTATTTGCTTCACTCTGTTTGTGATTTGAAAGCTGTACAAATAAATATGCAACATAAATTTGGGAATGCTTTACAACTGTGAACTGGGCCATAAATCTGCAGAAACAAAACAAAAAAAACATTTGCAGTGCAAAATATTAAGGTATAATTGATCACTATACAATAATCAAATGGTTCAAGAAATTTCACTTGGGTTCCAAGAACCTTGACAATCAGGCTAGGTATAGCCTAAAACCATGGATCCCAAAGCTGTGCTTCAAGTTATAGAGGAAAATACAGTGATAATACTCGGAGAGTATCAGTTGTGCTCAGCATCTCGTAGTCCAGTGTGGTTTGTCTCCTTCATGACTTTGGCAAAAGCACCTATCAAACTGTGCTTCACATTACCGAAATATTGCAAAACTTTCGACTCACCTTAACGTATAACATACACCCACAACTCAGGACTACAAAATTTTGGAAAAAAATTCTCTTGAATGTAAATTTTTTTAATGTAAATTTCCTGATTTTTTAGAATTTGTAGCAGCTAAATATAAACTAAATTTAGCATTTGTTTATATTTTTGTTGGTTCATACTGGCTAAGGTAAGGTAAAGTTAGCAACCGTAGTCGAGGGCGACCAGAAGGCTCCCTTTTCGATAGCTACTACACCAAGGTGTAGGGGAGGACGCTACTCCTTTCCTTGGATTGCTCCACTTTACCCTTGATATGTACATTATATTGCTGTGTGTTAAGCAAGGAGGTATCAAGTACCATTTTTAAAGTCATTGGTATGACGCAACCTGGGATTGAACTCAGGTCTCCCTGACCATTAGCGAACACTCTACCCACTAGGCCAATGAAAGCGATGGACTGCGAAATCATAGTAAGCGAGTTCAAATTCCAGTTGTGCTATTACATTCACTTTCGGGCAAATACCCTTGGGAAAGGTATGAACCCCCTTATCCTCCCAGCTATGGGTTAAATAGTACCACTACTGTTCTTCTAGAATGATGGCTTTGGCATTAAATAACCTACAAAGGACCAGTTCATTGGCCTAATTGGTAGAGAGTTCGCCAATGGTCTGGGAGACCTGGGTTCAATCCCAGGTCGTGTCATACCAAAGACTTTAAAAATGGTACTTGATACCTCCTTGCTTAACACTCAGCAATATAAGTTATATATCAAGGGTAAAGTGGGGCAATCCAGGGAAAGGAGTAGCGCCCTCCCTTACACCTTGGTGTAGTAGCTATTGAAAAGAGAGCCTTCTGGTCACCCTCGACTATGGTCATCGACTTTTTACTTTTTAAAAGACAAAAAAATTTACATAGCATTTAAGATAAATACATGAGTATATTCACACAAAAATGTGATAAACTTCTGGCAAAAATAAGTTCATATAAGAGAAACAAAATTATAAACAAACTTGGATTCTAATGGATATTTCTCTGTAATAGCATAAAAACACATTAGTTTAGACTATAGATATAACTTACTTTCAGCCATCCTATCCCAAATATAGTGAGGCATGTGGCTAGAAAAAAAGTTAATTACATAGTTCTTAAATTTTGTGTTAAAAAATCTGGAAAAATAGTGTGTCTTATATACAATGGAAATCAGACCTGACCGATAAAATGAAACGCAGTTTCTTCCAAGCAGTGGTCGTGTCGATACTGCTGTATGGATGCACCACTTAAATGCTAACAAAACGGCTGGAGAAGACGCTAGATGGCAACTACACAAGAACGTTGCAAGCAATATTAAACAAGTCCTGGCGGCAACACCCCACAAAGCACCAACTATACGGCCACCTGCCTCCTATCACGAAAACTATCCAAGTTAGATGAACCAGGCACGCAGGGCACTGCTGGAGAAGCAGAGACGAGCTCATAAGTGATGTACTCCTATGGACCCCCACATATGGCCGAGCTAAAGCAGGATGATCTGCTTGAACCTACATACAGCAGCTATGTGAGGATACGAGATGTAGCCCTGAAGACCTGCCAGAGGTGATGAATGATAGGGAGAAGTGGCGAGAGAGGGTCAGGGATATCCGTGCTAGTGGCATGACATGATGATGATGATCAATATATAAGTTTTGAATAAAACAAAAGCTTTAATTATTTTTTCTATTCTTACTAACCAAATCTAGCTAACAATGAAATCTAATAATATCAGTTGGCCATAGAGGGTTTGGTTTGTTTGGTTTTATGGCATCTCAACCTTTGTAGGTTATTCAACGCCAAATCCATTTTTATGTAAATAATCTGTTCTATTGAAAACAGTTCAGTTTAGCATAAGTACACAGTTTAATTGTCAAAAACATTTCCATTTCAAACTATTCAAGCAGTTATATGTAATAATTCAGTTAAGTGTAAATACAGTTTTAATGTCAAAAAACAGTTCTATTTGAAATAATTCAGTTAAGCATAAGCACGCAGTTTAAGTGTAAGTACAGTTTAATTGTCAAAAACGTTTCTATTTCAAGCTATTCGTTTACTCAATTCATTTTAGCATAAGTATGCTGTTAGTTCTATTTAACCCATAGATAGGGCCCTACCAGGTGCTACCACTCCGGGCCAGAGTGGACCTGGGAGCGATGGCAATGAAGGGGTACTCCGCATTCCCCAAAGCTCCAACATTGCTGGAACCTCACCATCAGATTGTTTAGTGTCATATCCAGGACACTCCTTGGGGGAGTCTTACCCCTCTGCAGAAGTGCAGTCAGTGTATTCTACAGCCCCAGCTGACTGGGCAAGCCATAGAGGGATATCTGCTTTTGAATCATTTTGTGATTTTTACAGTTTTCTCTTATTTCCCTTCTTTTTATGTAAATTTTCTCCTAACTACTTTTCTCCCTCTCTTTAATCTCTTTTATTTCGTTCTTATATATCTCTCTTCATTTTTCTTTTCCACTGTTATCACTGTCTGAGCATTTGTTATGGTGTAGTGAGTTTCATGCTCACTTTACTGGGCTTCTCATGCCAGATTAAATTCTATTAAGTCTACATCTCTCTTCCCTTCATTGATGTTTATATTCATTCTCTCTTTTCCTTGTAATTTCTTCCTCTTTTTTTTTTTCTATCACTTCTATCTGCCTCTCCGGTTTTTCTTTTCCCTTATTTCTTCCTCTGTTTCTTTCCTCTATCTCCCTTTTTTCTTCCACCTCTCCTCTCCCATTTCTTTTTTCTCTCCTTTTCCCTTTTTTCTCCCTCTTTCCTGCTCAAGGTTGATATCCCATAAAACCCAACCAACCAACCTTCTCACTCCTCTTTCTTTATCCCTTCCTTCCCTCTTTCCTTCTCTTTTATCTTTCTGTGTCTTTCCTTTCTTCTTCTCATCTTTCTTCTTTCTCTATCCCCTCCTTCTCTCTCCCCCTTTCCTCTCTCCATTTCTTTCCTCTCCCTCTCCTTCCTTCTCTTTTTTCTTCCTTTTCTTTCTATATCCCCTTTTTTCCCTCTTCTCTTTTCTTTCTCTCCTTCTTCCATCTCCTTTTCTTTCTATATTCTGTTTTTTTCTCCCTTCCCTCACCACCACTCTCTCTGTCTCATCTCTTCTACCACTTCCCCATGTTTTTTGTATTTCTAATCTGCCTTTCTCCTAATGAAATCTGATTCATTTTGACTTCATTTTTTAATCTTTAATTTCACCCAAATCCATGTTTATTTCTACCTGCCTCAGGTAAGAGGAAATAAACTTTCTCCAATTAGAAGGAAAAGAAAATATAGATGAAATATTATTTAGCTGCCATTACCTAAGTGTGCATTAACCCAATTACATGTCAATTTTAAACATTATGTCTTAATTATCGCAAGAGTTGACAAAGTACCTCCATATATCTAAAAAGGTTATCCGATCAAATGAAACTTACTCATTAATACTCTGAAGAAATTAATATGATTGAGAAAAGACTTTAAACATTCACCGATTCTAATAATATTGAGAAGCTAAAGAAAACATCATTTACAGTTTTAAATAAAACTGTCTCCATTAACTAATTCATCTACACTTTCCAAAAAATCCACCTTAGCTAATTGAAGTACTTGTTAGTTGCAGGTCAAGACTTTTTACTATAAATGAAAATGCCCTGTCGACTGTCTGTACACTGACTGTCTCCCCTGCTGAAGGGTAAAACATCCTCCTGAAAAGGGTTGTCCTAGGTATGACTCTAATTTGCATCTAATGATGAGTTTGGAGTACTCCTTCATTGCCATTACTCTCAGGTCCACTCTGAGCTGGAGTGGTAGTACCTGTTAAGGTCTCATCTATAGGTCTAACAGATCCATTTGAAAATTATTTGTATTCAATTGGAAAAAACAAAAACTCTTAAACTACACAAAAATATAAGTATGAATGTACAATGAATGCAGTTCCCTCACTTATTGGCATAAAATACCCCTAGATGGGTTGTCATGACATTAAAATCAATGAAAAATCCATAAAACAAAAAAGAAATTTATCTTTTTTGACAATATTATTCTGTGAAAGATTTAATAGAACTGTGTAGAAGAAATATTTTAGATTTAAATGAGGGAAATTAAGAGTTTTATTGAAAGTTTTTAAGAAGAATATTAAAATACTGTTCTATCCCAGAATGGTTGGTATATTTAGTTTATAAATTATATATGTATAAATAACAACTATTGTGGGACAGATGTTGTAAAGTTTTCTATCATGATTAATGAAAGTTTTAAGTATATTACAAATAAGGAATACAATCTACTTCCCAGAATAGTTGGTACATTTAGTGTATGAAATATATATGTAAATGTACCAAGTATTATGGGACAGAAGTAGTAACATTTTCTATTATGATGAGTGAAAGTTTTAAGAAGGATATTAGATAAAGAATACAATCTTTGTCCCAGAATAGTACATTTAGGGTATGAAATTCATATGAAAACCTAACAAGTTAGACAGAAGTGCTACCATGAATATAATCTCTGTCCCAGAATAGTTGGTACATTTAGGGTATAAAATATATAAATATAACAAGTATTATGAAACAGAAGTAATAATATTTTGATATTTGTTGTTTTTCTAGAAATAAAACTGAGCCTGAATGCATGAAAACATTCTGAAGAAAAATAACAACATAGAGAAATGAGAATAGTGTCTAAAATGTCCTTGAAAACAAGCAACTATGGCACATAGCCAGAATATATGAATGAATGTTTCTATCTTCAGCTGCAGCAATAAAAGTCCAACGCTACGAAAGAGTTCTTGTCATTTGATGCCTGAGAATTCTAAAATGAGTTGCTATCATTATGTAATGTATTATTTGGACTTTTATCCTTGTCAGGTACCCCATCTCATCATTCTGCTGCATTTCAACTATTTAAATGATGTTCCCCCCATCTCTGACATACCTCCACTGCATTTTGCTAATTTAGACTATTATCCCTCCACTGCATTTTGCTAATTTAGACAAGCATCCCTCCACTGCATTTTGCTAATTTAGACTTGCATCCCTCCACTGCATTTTGCAAATTTAGACAAGCATCCCTCCACTGCATTTTGCAAATTTAGACAAGCATCCCTCCACTGCATTTTGCAAATTTAGACAAGCATCCCTCCACTGTATTTTGCTAATTTAGACAAGCATCCCTCCACTGCATTTTGCAAATTTAGACAAGCATCCCTCCACTGCATTTTGCAAATTTAGACAAGCATCCCTCCACTGCATTTTGCTAATTTAGACAAGCATCCCTCCACTGCATTTTGCTAATTTAGACAAGCATCCCTCTACTGCATTTTGCTAATTTAGACAAGCATCCCTCCACTGCATTTTGCTAATTTAGACAAGCATCCCTCCACTGCATTTTGCTAATTTAGACAAGCATCCCTCTACTGCATTTTGCTAATTTAGATAAGCATCCCTCCACTGCATTTTGCAAACTTAGACAAGCATCCCTCCACTGCATTTTGCTAATTTAGATTTGCATCCCTCCACTGCATTTTTTCCTATTTGGACTATTGTAACAATTTTGGGTTATATTAAATGCTGTGATTCCACAATCTTAAAAAAGCAGAAAAAACTACTAAATTCACAAGGTACCTATTATAATATATTAATGAGACATCTGATGTTGTTTGCAGTTGAAAAAGATTTAATATCAGGGTTAAATGAAGAAGTTGACTGAAGGATCTCATCAAACAAATGCTCATTTGACTGTTGTGAATGCAAAATATTCTTGGCATTAATCATTTTGGAGAACAACTATTCCCAACAGTATGTCGTGGGAAATATGCTCACTACTTTCTGGGTGTGAAGGATAAAGTTGAGGAACCATCTAGATGGAAACCCATGGTTATCATTAATATCAAGGATTTGACAAGTAAGAAACCTTAACTTCAAATCTTCTGAACAGTGAAGATCAGGGAATTCCATCTGCCCTTGTAATGATAGTACTTCACAGTCAACATCAAAAGGCAAAGAGAAAATTTAAAAAGTTGGATGTAGGGCTGCATGGATGAGCCTCAAGTGCTACTTATAGCCATGGGCTTTGGGGTGGGGATCCTTGCTATTGTAGAGGATTTTGTGGTTGGTTTAATATTGTTTCATCCCACAAATCATCAAACATTTCCGGTTGTGGTTTTACATGTAAATTTTGAGGAATTGGCAATTATTGCCTGGTATTGACAATTTATAAAAAAATTAGAAATACTTGATGCTGTATAACTAAATTATTTGTATTTTTTTTTTTTTTTTTTTTTTTTTTTTTCATCATACAACGTGTGGAAGCACGTGCGATACCCTAGCCTCATCAGCCGCCATCCAGGGTGATAACACAGTTTCGGTAGCTTAAGGCTACTATTAAGAATAGTTACTTGAAGTTATCACTTTTTTTTTTTACTAAGGATTATTATTATTATTCGTTATTTGAAACCGTATAACTATTTGCCAACAGACAATTATTATTAAATAAAATCATTAATTGAAATTATACAACTGTGTGCAAATCATTTGGATTAAATAGAAATATTTGATATCATATAACTGTGTGCAAAAAAAAAAATATCATATAACTGTGTGCAAAATATCATATAACTGTGTGCAAAAAAAAAAATCATATATTTTAAATTAAATTTGATATCATATAACTGTGTGCAAAAAAAAAAAATTAAGAAAGATCTACATAAAAATGTAAATATATGATGAAATCAATTCTCTGACCTCTAGACATAAAATAACCCAAGACAGGTTGACATGCCATTAAAATCAGTCAGTCAAGCTAGTATTTATTTAGTATATCTTAAAAGCACTTTAAAAGTCTAATGAACCATGGGGTACTGCTCATAAGATTACTTTATAAAAAAATTATATTAGATTTAAGAAAAACTAGAGGTTTTATTTGATTATCAAATTTTGACAATTTTTTTTCTTTTTTAAAAGTTTTGCAATATCTTGATAGTATAAAATACAATTTGGCTGCTCTGAATGCTTTTGCTAAAGTTGTGAAGATAACAAACTAGACTGAACTGTGTGATGCTTAGCTCACCTGATACTTACTGAGTGCTATTTGTTAGATCTGTCTTCATGGGCTTGTAGCACAACCTCAGGCCTACATGACCTTATATGATCATCAAGGTTCTTGCAACACAAACGAAACTGAGGCATTAGAATGCCCCGACTGCATCTCTGTAGAGGGGTAACCCCCTCCCGATGTGTGTCCTGGGTATGATATTAAACAATCTGATGCCGAGGCTTCAGTAATGATGGAGCTTTTGAAAATGCAGTGTACCCCTTCATTGCCAATGCACTGGCTCAGAGTCATAGCACCTGATAGGGTTCTATCTATGTCTCAAATAGAACTGTTTGACATTTAAACTGAGAGCAAACAAATGACATATGCTAAATTTAATTGTTAGAAATAGAACTGTTTGATCATTTAACTGTGTGTATCTACAAAATGTGTTTACAAATCATATATATTTAATATATATGTAAAAACTGGATTTGGCATTAAATAACCAACAATGGTTGATATGCCATAAAACCAAACCAAACCAATCAACTTTAATTGCTTTGGTCACTGCAAACTAACACACGCCAAAATATTGCAAAACTTTTGACTCATTCTAGTATTTTTTTACTTTATGAGCTCAAGTACAAGGTATCTGAAGATCAAGAGGCTAAGGGTTCAAAGATTCAGCAATTTTCCCAGTTTGACTGATACTAAAATGTAATCCTATTTTTTATTTACCAAGTAAGACACTATTCACTTTTAGGTTTCCTCGGATCTCATGAAGGTTTTAATCAGCCAACCTCAGAAAATACCAACTAATCATTTGGTCATTCATTTACTTGCCTTGTATCTTAAAAATCTTTTTTAAAAAATTTTAACTATTATTTATCCATTGTACCTAAAAGCACTTTAAAAGTATAATGAACTAGACTGATTTCTTGGAATGGAGCACTTTTCATTGGACTATTTTTTTAAATAAATTTATATGAGATTTAAGAGAAATTAAAGATTTGATTTATCCTATTTACCAACCCCTCCGCTCAGGCAGGATATGACACAAGGTCAATTTTTAAGCAGAGTTTAACAGAGTTTTCCTTCTCCTAGACTAGTTGCCTCACCAAGGCTGAAGAAATCAGTCTGTCCTACTATTTACCCATAGCTGGAGGGAGAATAATTGGATTCATACCTTTTCCAAGGGTATTAGTGTTATGTGAAATGCAATTATTCTCATCCAGGATTTGAACTCGAGTCACCATGTTCATTTCCTACGACGATAACCCTTTCGCCTCTGTTTATGTATTTTTTAAAACTAGGTAGAAAGAGATCATGTGGCTAATTTGCTGGGCTGTGACATCATAGTGAGATCAAACTCGAGTCACACTATCACATTCACTTTTGGACTAATCCCCCTTCCCCAACGATGGATTAGATAGTATCACTACTATAGGGATGGCTTTGGCATTGAATAATCCATGAAGGTTAATATGCCATTAAAACAAAGTAACCAAATCAAATCAAAATTAGGGGGTTTGACCCTTAAGCATAATATTTATTATTTCTGTTCTTATTTGTTTATAAAATTATGTAATTTGTTAAATGCACATTAAAAACAAACAAATAACCTTCAGATTTAGTCGAGATTAAAATTAGGATTAGGTTAAACCTAATGATTAAATTTTTTAAACATAATTTTTCTGATGTAAATATCATTGGGGAATGAGAAAAGTTTTTGTTAACAGGACAAAAAATTTAAGCTTCAGGTTATCCTTATCATGCTTTTAATCTGAACTAGTTGTGATGGGGGAGCATTTACGTGTGTGTGTGTGTGCACAGTCAAGTATGGAAAAGGCTTGACTTTAAAAATCTATTTTTATACGTCCTCCTCTGCCACTTTAATTTCAAACCTGCCAATTCAACAATTCTGGATCAGACTATTTTTATCTACCTTTTTTCTTTTTCTTTTTTTTTCAAATCACTGCAGTATAAAATTAAACAACAAAGCAGGCAGATATTGGGGGGGGGGGTAGAGGGGGTGCACAACTGAGGTAACCAATCACTGATCTTTGTTGCTTTAACACAGAACCAATATTCACAGATGACTGGTTTTGTTATCCTAAGAAGAAACTGGGTCATTTATTTCCCTCACTTCATATAGGAAATGCCAATTAATTAAAAAATTTAAAAAAATAAAACTTTTATTTGCCTTTGTGAATACTGGAAATGAATCAAGAAAAAGAAAACTGAAGTGAAATTATAAATAAAATTTTCAAACAGCAAATCTTTTAGGATTAAAAAGATTTTACATTTGGATTTGTTTGTTGTTTTTGTTTTTTTATCTTTTAATTTTCTGCAAGCAAATAAATCGGTGTCTGCTATAAATATCCAGTGGAAGATTGTCTTTATTTCGAGTTATCAATCTCTCTCTCTCTCTCTCTCTCGGTTTTTTTCTCTCTTCTCTCTTTATTTTCTATCTTACCTCTCTCTCTCTCTCTCCCAACTTTTTCTTTCCTTTCCTACCTATTATTTCTCTCTTACCTCTCTTTTCTCTCCTTCTCACCTACTTTTCTACTTATTTCTCTCCTCTCCTTATTTTCTATCTTACCTCTCTATTTCTTTCACTCCTTTTCAACCTATTCTTTCTCTCTTTCTCTCTCCCCTCACTTTGCTCTCCTTTTCTATTATTTCTCTCTCTCTCTCTCTCTCTCTCTCTCTATTCATATTTTTTTTTTCAGTTATATATTCATATAACTAAACTAATTCTTTTTATTTATAAAACTAAACATCCAGATACATTTTGTAGTAATAGAATTTTTTATTTGCATGACACATGAAAAAAATGTTTTCAGTGGAAGAAATCCTTTTAAGTCATCTTTGCTTGTAAAAAAAAGAGCCTACATTAGAGTTGATAAATTGAAGTACTTCAAGAAGGGTGAGGGGCTAAATTGCAGGACTTCAATTCCATCAAGTACTGGTAACAAGGAGTCAAATCTAACAATTGACAAAACAAATTCACTAATGGGAATAATCTCTACAATAATAAAATTTGGAAACAGTAAAAATCTAATTGCACCAATTCCTTAGAGATATGATGTCATGTTAGATAATTTCATTTTACCAACTATTGTATATGTATTGGGATTTTACAAGCTTTTGAGTACTTTTAAAAGGGAGATAATATAAAACAAAAATGACTAATTCTAGCTCAATATAAATCTAAATGAGAAAAATTATTTCATTTATGATTTTAGAAAAAGACCCTCACAAATTGAAGGGGGTTAGAGGGAAGAATAGTACAAATACAGGGTGACCCCCCCCCCAAAAAAAAACATATTTTTGACTGATATTCATAAATTTAATTCTAGCCTTTTCTTTTTTTCAAGATATGAAGTAGATTCTGTGCATGAAAAATTAGGACCATACCAACATGTCCTGGTCTACCAAGAAGTTCAAGTGTACAAAATTAGAATTATTTTGCTTTATTTTTGTAGAAGTAATAAAAAAAGTTTATGGGTCGGTTTTTTGGGGGTCACCCTGTATTCATTTGTGTGCCTTAAAAAGTTCCTAGGCAGATTAACTGTATTTCAAGATAAAGTCTTTCAAAGTATCAATCAATATTGACTTACTTTGAAATGGAAAAGTCTATTGAAGAGGAAAAGGTGTCCTCTACATTGTAGGGGGGGGCATGTTATTTGGTTGTTATGCTTAGTCCCTCAAAATTTAATGTTGAAGTTTTATATAGTGTTTTGGTATGTTTGGAATAAGGTACATGGAAAAAGGTACATGAATAAAGCAAATGAATGAAGATATGAAACAAAGGAGTAAAGGATATGGAACGGCGCGGACAAAAGGAACATTCAAAACAAGGCGACAAACAAAACAAATTTATACTCATAACAAAATATGCATTGATACAAAAATATTGCTAATTCTACATTGTTGCTAAAATAGTCGTGTGTATATATGTGTGTGTGTGTGTATATGTGTGTGTGTGTAACTAACACAACTAAACCACAGAAAAGGTTAATAATGAAAGCGTCCTATCATGGTTGATTACATATTTAAAATGTCTATTTCTTCTTGTGGTTCGAAACATTCAGTTTCTCCGAGACTGGAAAAAGTCTCCTAGTCAAAGTGTTTTGAAGAAATGAATGTCTGCGAGGCTTATCCATATTTTTTTTACTTTTTACTTCTGTTCGTCAATAGGAGTGTCAGCGCTGCAATGGAAATTGGGAAAAAGAGAAAGAATGTTTGAAGACAACGTATTTATAGGAAATACGTGTCTTGAAATCGGCTCCAAAAAACGCTGGACGAAATTTACGCGGACGTAGTTTTACGCAGGTCACGTGGTTCTCCTGGCCAATGGTTTCCGAAGACTGAATATGTGTGCAGCCACCATCTTTGTTGTGGGAACAAGTGGCATACCGCCCAAATTAAATCATAGGAGTGTAAAGTCCTATAACATCATTGAAAGGTGACAATTGAAGATGAAAATTGAATCAAAGATGCTATAGGATACACATATTTTCTAGTCTTAAAATAAGCAATAAAAACATACTTAAGAACATTCTAGAAATTTAGGATCAAAACTGCATTAGCATTTAAGTTACATTTTTATATTTTTCAACCAATCAGCTAAAAACATAGAATAGAACCTTCTAGAAAAATAGGATCGGAAGTGAACTAACTGAAAATATTTAGGCTCGAAAATAAAATAGTAAAATACAAATCTGATTGGTCAATAAATGTCTACGCGCCAAAATTTTAGGACGATTCTTTGATCCACCTGTAGGATATAAATAACACAGAGTTAGGGGGCCATTAACGAAGACTAAGACGAAAGCTAACACGAAAACTTACACACTGACGAAGACAAGCCACTAAGCCAGTAAAGCAGTAGCCGATATTGTGTCCGGCAAATTCCTTTCCTTCATCAACTAAAGTTCATGACCTAGCTTCAAATGGCCGCGAATCACATTCAAAAGAAAAACCCGACAAACTTCTTTCATCAACGCGACACGCTGTCGCCACAATCATAAAACAAGACATGAACTTAATGTAAGTAAGAACGACTTATTTACGGACTCCGTTAACATACACACATCTTTAAACAAATTTATTTTCTTCTTGCCAAACTTTATTTTCCAAAAGGCCATTTACACATCATGTATTTTATTTGTTTTCATATTCTGTTATATGCATATTAAATTGTTTGTTGTTTAATGTTCGTTGTGTTCTATTCCATTTCTTTTACGCGATTGTAGAGGTTTGTGTTGTATTTGTGGTGGAAATAATTTAGAGAGCAATACCCGTAAATTACGGACACACACCTCCTGAAATAACCAAATTACATAAAACCCCCACAATGCAAATATCTTGAACAGTGGTTTTTAATTTGGAGTGTGAGGCCAGACATGTAGAAAAACAACTTTTTTTTAATGCTTTTACTTTTCATCATTCAGTGTTTCATAACTTTCCATTTGTTTCAACTTAACTACAATTGTATTGTTTATTTTTTTTAATTATTTATTACTTCATTGCTGATAATTTGATCAGAAAATTCTAATTATTTTGTCTTATCCACTAGACCTTGGGGTGCAGGATGAAAATTTGAAATATCAAGGGGTGCCTCTTTTGAAATAGATGAAGAACCTCTAATCTAGGAAGTATTGAATATTTGAAAAAGTCTTTTAACAGAGTATATTGTGGTGATTTTAGAAAACTTTCAATTGTTATATAATAGCCGAGGGATTTCGGTTCATGCCTTTGAGTTTAGTTAGGCTGAGAACCTTTCGGCTCAGCACATGGGTTAGTTAGGTGCAACATTAAGGCAGGTGTTAACGCGTGCGCACACGGGCGGATGGAGATGTCACTCATATGTCATAATAGTCCGAGACGAAACGGGGTGACAGGATGCGGGTGACGTCACGCACCGGAAGTGCGCGGAGGTTTGTGTGAGAATCTGAAGAAAGTCAGAATTGGGTACTAGACGCCAAACGAGAAGGATCGACTTTTGGAGTTCGCAGACGCGAGGCGAACGCGCGCCCTATGGAGGCCGCTCGAGACGGGGGCCAAATGAATAAGACAGCATAGAAGATTGTGTCTCTCCTCCTTACGTCGAAACCTTTAACTCAAAGTTAATAAAAGGTTTCTTACCTGAACAAGAAGTCGTTAAGTGTTTTCGAATTCCTAGATTCCTATATTCTTTATATGTTCTTTCGTTATGAACATTCGATGTCTATTTCACCCATTTCGCACATGGCCATATTCGTGTATATGGCTATGTAACACAATGTAGTGGAAATTTCTCCTGTGTTCTTCAAGTTTGGAAGATTTTTCTTCTTCTGCTTCTATTTTATTGCTAATGATCCAACCTTCTTTGGAGGTGCCCGTGGTGTAATGGTTATCGTCGTAGGAATTGGACACGACAATACGAGTTCAAATCCTGGACGAGACTGATTGCATTTCACATAGCACTAATACCCTTGGGGAAGGTATGAATCCAATTATTCTCCCTCCAGCTATGGGTAAATAGTAGGACAGACTAGGTTCTTCAGCCTTGTTGAGGCAACTAGTCTAGAAGGAAAACTCTGAATTCAAACCTGTTAAACTCCGCTTAAAAATTGACCTTGTGTCATATCCTGCCCGAGCGGAGGGGGTTGGTAAATAGGATGATCCAACCTTCTTTTTGAGGTCTTCAACTCCTAAAGGGTCAAACCCCTACATATATATGCCCATTTCAACTCCCATACAACATCTAAAGATGTGTTTTTTTGTTTTTTTATACCTATACAATTTAGAATAAAGTTTTATATATTTTTTAAACTTCTGACATCTCTTCTTTTTTTTTTTGGCACAGCCTGGAAAAATTTTCGAGCCTTTATTGTTTTATCATTTTAGTTTTATCTATTAAATTATTTATTTATCTCGTATTATTTTTCAAGATTCAAAATATTATTTCAATAAAATTCCTATACATGAACCAGACTCGCAGTATTTGCAGACGTGAAGAAAGAAATTGTCAGGATTCACCTATAAATTCCTTTATTGACCAAACCGTCCTATTTTTTTCACATTTCTAGCTACACTTCTATTTTATTCTTGCTTTCACCCTTCTTTTTTTGTTAGTCCTAACCATTTGACAATTTTATTTTCTCATTGTTGTTGAGGTCTTTCAATTGGTTGTTTCTGGTCTCTTGGATACCACTCAATAATTGCATGGATCCACCTGTTTTCAACCTTGCTAATATGTCTGGCACAGCAGTGCACTTAGAAATAACCAAATATATTATGACATTTTTTCTTCTACCCTGATCAAAAGTATCTGAACTTTTTAAAGCTCAAAATATTTAAGAACATCTCATATTTTTATAAACATTTCAGATAGACAAATTAATTATTTTTTCTTTATAGCTATCGTTTTCCTTCAACCAGTAAAATACAATTATGAATTCTTTATAGTTGATTGTTACAGTGGGAGTGCAAAGAAAAAAAGAGTGCCACCCTGGTATCAGGTAGGGTGGCTGCATGCTGGCATGTCAATGGGTGAATTCGGAGAAGTAAAATCAGACAATGATTTTGAAAATCCGACCGCTAGTGAATTGTATGGAAAATTGACCTCCTATTAGCAATCATTAAATTAGACATGAAAATTTTTAAAAAATGTATATTTTGAATTTAAGGAGTGTTGGGCACAGAATTGTTTGATTTAGAAGTTATTTTCAGATTTAAATTTATGTTCAGAAAAATAAATGATACAAGAGGTAAAGATTTCTTTTTGGATGGTCAAAGTAGGTGGAGTTTCTTTTCCTAGAAGAAATCAACCTTTTGATTGGTCCAAGTAGGAGTGGAGGCAGATATTGTCAGAAGGCATTTATTATTTGATATCTTTCTTCAGTCTAGAGAAGACAGTCTGCCGAGGTAGAATAAGAAGAAAAGGCTCTGCATCACCATCGCCAAAATGAAGTACTACCCCAGGAAAACTTTGGAAATGGAATCTTTTCTTCTTTTTTTTTTCTTTTCATATAAGTAAATAATAATAAACCTTATTGTTAAGTTAGTTACACAGTGGATTTGATTGTTCCTTTGAAGCTGTTCCACTTCTGATCCAACTGTGTAAAGAACAAAAGAGATATGAGTTACCATGCCACACAAGGGACCTGATCTACTTGTATGGAGACAATGAATTATTCTAGGGGCTCATCACTAGATCTTGCCATCACTCTAAGACTTCAGAGTTTTGGTTACTCTAACCAGTTCACTCATGAACGAGACTTGATTTTCAAACGGGCTGCCTTAGGGATACCCTACTCAATATTTTTTTCTTTTCTTTTCCTTTCTTTATATCTTTCACTTCTTTTTCTTTTCAGTTCAGTACTTCGCTCACTTTTTATTCTATCTTCTATACTCTCTCTCTCTCATATATATATATATATATATATCAATGAACTTTTTTTTTCTTTTTGGCTTAATTTTTTAGATGAAAAATTATCTTTATTATAGACTCTCTATAAGTAAAGTAAAGTTGGCGACCTTAGTCGAGGGTGACCCGAAGGCTCCCTTTTCGATAGCTTACTACACCAAGGTGTAGGGAGGGCGCTACTCCATTCCCTGGAATGCTCCACTTTACCCTTAATCCATACCTTATAATGCTGAGTGTTAAGCAAGGAGGCACCAAGTACCATTTTTTGAGTCTTTGGTATGACTCGACCTGGGATTGAACCCAGGTCTCCCAGGCCATTAGCGAACACTCTAACCACTAGGCCAATGTCCGGTTAGACTCTCTATACTTAGAGGATATTCAGTATCAGTTAAGTTGAGATTAATTTTTAGCTTAGAAATGTTATATGGAGCTAGATCAGGTGAGTATGAAGGGTACTGCACTTGGATAATCTTGTTTTTCACCAAAAACTGCTGTTCAAAAAGTATTAAGACTGGCTTCATGTTTTTTTTTGTTTTTTTTTATTTCCAGTTGGTACTGATTCATCTAATCAAAGTCTAAATGTCATCACATTCCACACACTTATTCTAGCAATTTTTTTCTTACCTAAAGCACTTTTGGATGAATACCCTTGGAAAAGCGATGAACCTTTTAACTCCTCCCTCCCAACTAGGGGTCAAATACTATCACTACTGTTCTTCTACAAGGATGGTTTGGGCATTAAATAACCTACAAAGATTGATATGCCATTAAACAAAGAAATCAAACCAAACCTTATCCAAAGCAACTTTCTTCTTTTGATATAGTGTGAAGCTGTACCCCCATATTTTTTAAAAGTCCTCCATGTTTTCAAATCTTACACTTGATGAAGTTTCCGTTTAGGAAACAAGAAAAAGTTGCTAGGTTTGGTTAGTATGAAAGGTATTGCACTTGCATAATCCAGTGTTTTATAAAAACATTTTTTTCCAAAAATACCAAAACTGCCTTTATGTATACATATCTTTTTTTTTTTTTTTGGTACTGACTAATGTAGACTTTGCTTTGATATTGTCACTTTATTGTATTAGCAGCTCAGCTGTGCATATATCTTCATCTTAATTTTAAATGATAAAAGTAAATAGTATAACACATACCTTAACCATCAGACCATTTTAGCTTGGTTCTAACAAAAGCGATGGTACTATTGCTTCAGGCTGATTCTTATTTCACTAAGGCATTAGAAAGTGCCAAGAGCCATAAACAATAATAACATTTCGTACCAGACCACACCCTTTTTTTTTCTCTGCAAGCCCCTCCCCCACACCATATCTTTCTAAGGCAGTTATAATGACTTTGACAAAATCCTTACTAGATATTCATTTGCTAAAGTATCCATCAAACCTTGCAAAAATGTGCCTTATTAAATCTTTGCTGCTTGAAGATGGCTTGTTTGTTTCTCTGTCCCACTCGTCTACCTATTTGATTATATTCACTAACAGTTAATGTTTACAAAGACCCACGTATTTTCATTTGGCTTAGAAAAGAGACTGTATAGCTCATCATCAACATAAAAGATACATTACTTATAAGATAAACACTCATTACTTTTCATTGTTGTATAATAATCGATATATACATAGATTGTGTGTCCATATAATTATATATTATTCCTATATATAGATACACAAAATAAACCAGTTCATTAGTTTAGTGGGTAGAGTGTTCGCCAATGCTCCGGGTTCAATCCCAGGTCACGTCATACCAAAGACTTTAAAAATGGTACTTGATACCTCCTTGCTTAACACTCAGCAATATAAGGTACGTATCAAGGGTAAAGTGGAGCAATCCGGGGAAATAAGTAGCACCCTCCCCTATACCTCGGTGTAGTAGCTATTGAAAAGGGAGCCTTCTGGTTGCCCTTGACTACAGTCGCCAACTTTATATATATATATATATGTAAATGAGGTTTGTTCAAAAAGTTCTAAGCGTCATTTAGAGTTTAGATTTGTTGTACACCTCTCACCTTTGTCTTGGTTTGGTTTCTTTGTTTAATGGCATATCAACCTTTGTAGGATATTTAATGCCAAAGCTATTCTCCTAGTAGAACAGTTGTGGTACTATTTAACCCATAGCTGGGAGGATATGGGGGTTCATACCTTTCCTAAGGGTATTTGCCCGAAAGTGAATGTAATAGCGCAACTGGAGTACAAACTCGCTTACTACGATACCGTAGTCCATCGCTTTAACCATTACACCACGAGGACACCCCCCCTCTCACCTTTATATAAGCCTTACCTGCACAGAAACTAAAACAGAAATCTGAATTAGTTTTTCTAGTTTCTTCAGTAGTGATAGTGTGTTACTACAAAAAAAAAAAAAATCTTCAGTTATGGATCTTCTTTCTGAATAAGGCTTAGAACTTTTTGAACAAGATGAACAAAAATGATGAGACAAATTGGAATATTTTTTATGTGTTTTTTTTATCTTTTGATTGTTCTCAACTAATTTTGATTTAAAATCATCATCAAGAGAAAAGTTTTTGTAAAGAAAAATTATTTTTGTTTTATTTTTAAATTTTCAAAATTGATATGCTATAAAAGAAGTGATGGAAAATGAATTGATGATGTAGCAGATACATTTGTTTATGAAAATTATGTTTTGAATGTGTGTGTTTATATATATATATATATATATATATATATATATAAAGAGAGAGAGAGTGTGGGAGTTGAAAAGTAATATCTTTTTTTTTTAGTACAGGAATAATTACCAACACAGGAACATGTATTATACATCAAAATGAAGCTGGTCCTCTGTGGATCATATCCCTACTTCTCCACATTGTCACTGTTTCTCTCAATAGCAGTGTTACACCTTTGAATGGAAGCATATATCCCTGCCTCGTATATATATATATATATATATATATATATATATATTATTGATTTTAAATCTATTTTCGTACAAGGTAATGAATGTAAGGTTCAAGTTTGTATGGAAATTGTCGAAAATCTTCTTTCCAAGCACATCTAATCATCTTTATGCATTTTCAGATGTTAGTATTTTTGAATTCAGAGAATTAGTTTGTTTATTTCTTTAGTGTTTATATTAAACATTTTAATTAATATTTCAACATATTTACAACACAATAAACCATGACATGGTATATAAACTGTTTAGCATAAAATCTTATTTGAGCTTGTATATTAATTGTTAGATATATTTACTATACCAGTTCTGAGGTTGAATACTCTTTTATTTTTTATAGTTTTTCTTTTTGTTTTATAAATATGACTTGTTTTTTGCTAATTATATTATATAGCCTAGGTTAAAATCTTAGTAAGGGTAACTCAAAGATAAACTTTTTAAACCTTATTTTTCTGCTGCAGGTATCATTGGAGAATCTGAAAGTAGAAATTTAATTTAAAAAATCACATTTTAGTTTATCAAAACTTTTCATTCTTCAGTGATACCTGCATCAGAAAAATTAAGTTTTAAAATGTTTGGCTTCAGGTTACCCTTATCATCCTTTAATTTAGACTGATATAGAATGTACATATTTACCAACCCCTACACACAAACAGGATGTGACACAAGGTCAATTTTTTTGCAGAATTTAACAGGTTTGAATTCAGTTTTCTTTCTCCTATATTAGTTACCATACCAATGTTTAAGTGCCCTTTCTAATTTAGTATTTATGTGTGATTGACAAGTATTTATCTAATAATGGTGATACTGTATTTACAAAGCTAGTTTGACACATGGTCACTTACTTATGGGTGATACTTTATCTACAAAGCTTAATCTGGCATATGATCACTTATTCATGGGCAATACTGTATTTACAAAGCCTAGTCTGACACAAGGTCACCTATTTATGGGTGATACTGTATTTTACAAAGCTAGTTTGGCACATGGTCACTTACTTATGGGTGATACTTTATCTACAAAGCTTAATCTGGCATATGATCACTTATTCATGGGCAATACTATATTTACAAAGCTTAGTCTGACACAAGGTCACTTATTCATGGGTGATACTGTATTTTACAAAGCTAGTTTGGCACATGGTCACTTACTTATAGGTGATACTGCATGTGCCCCAAGGGAAGTGGGTTTTGTATGTTCTTATATGGTTATCATTGTAGATAAGAAACTCATTGACTCAAGTTGAAATTCTTCATGAAGCTGTTTGTGTTTAATATTACATTAATGCCATTCAGAAAGGCATGAACATATCTCCCTTCCCAGCTATGTGTAACTTGTAAGAAACTGAGCTCCTAAGTCTTGGTACAGCAACTGATCTAGGAGAAGGAAAATTGTATTCAAATCATCTATACCTTGTATTAGATTTGCATACCAATCAGCTTTAAGATTGCTTGGCACTCCTATTTATTGGGAGTAAGTTCTGCTTTGGAGTTCTATTAAAGCTCTGTATATTTCCTCTTGGTTAGTTTAACAGATGCTATCCCAGTATAAACCATGAATTGTTAGACGCTTTGGACTTTGCTGTTAATATTGCTGCTTCTGCTGATACATTCCATGATACATTCTAACCCTAACCCTAACCCTGCTTAGAATTTAGCCTTGTGTCTCATTCTACTCATTATGGAAGGGTTGGGTAAGTACTTACTGTATGGGCCCAGATATTTTTGATTCAAACCGAAGCATATTTTAGATTTTAAAAAACATTAAAAAAGAAAAAAATTTAGAGATGAAACAATGAGTCATTAAAGGTGCACTGGTTAACCTTGACTGAAACTAAGACAACTCATTTTAGCAAAGAAAGTGTGAGGGGGGTAACAGGTCGGGAGGCGGTAAGCAAACTAGTCTCTTTGAGATCTGTTAAAGGTTTCATATGTTTTTGAGCTTAAATTTAATTTAGCTTATTATAGAATTTCTTTAAAGTTTATCTTACTGACATCATTTCTTTGGTTGGCCAGGTTTTCTTTTTCATGTTTATTTTTTTATGATTATGGGGTTTCTCTCCATCCTTGATGAGGCAAAAAGCAGATTAAAATGATATAATGATTTAACATTTTCATTTTTCTTTCCTTTGCTGTAGATTATGACCTGATTAAGACTCACTGATTATCCCCTCAACACTAGGGTTTCATTTAAAAAGTATTTTCATCTTTTAATCAACTAAGAGTCATAGCATTTGTATATTTTTTAAAAGTTTATATAATAGTCTAAGTATGATAGTTTTTAGTGATTCTAGCTTAGTTTTTGATTTGGTTTTGATGGCTTTTTAGCAAGAATAGATTTGTTGTTATTTTTAACGAGGAAAGGTTGTAATGTGCATGTGTGTGTTTACGTTGAGTTGTTTCCTCGCTAAGTTTGTAAGGTATATAAAGGAGAGAAGTTCCAAGATCTCGAAATGTTTTTATGATAGTTTTTAATGGCAGCATGGAATAAAGAGTTTACATTTATGCTGCAAGTCTCGTAGTAAGGAAAGAAGTAAAGAGACGAAATGGAGTTATGAGAGTTGAGATAGCAGCATGTGTTGTTGGACGTATGAGGGATTATGTTCGCCATATGTAGCAAAGTCATGTTTGCTGTTTGAGGAAATAGACGTTGAAGTCACCGTTAATTTAGAGTTCTGGTTATTCGTGGAGAAGCGTGAATGTCTCCAGAAAATGTTGCCCAGAGGTGAAGTAGTAACTAGGTGCCGGAGCGGAATTAGACATTGCAGTCAACATAGCCAATTTTTGGGGTGACGTAAAGTTGTTCCTGTGTATGACGTATTGAATGTATCTAATCCATATTCAACTGGGAATCCTTGGTCTAAGAAAAATAACCAAGGAGTCCATGAATTAGGCTGCTTCCCTCATGATGCCCTGCTGCTGCTTTTGGAGAGCAGACGGTAGACGTCTGTACAGAACTGAGTTGTTCTGCCAAAAGAGAGTGTTTGACGGTTTTCCCCAATTACTGCTGCCCAGAAAGGAGGTTCGGTAGGAATAGGATAAGTCATCCTAATAAGGTGAAATTATGCGTCAAATTAAATTACGTGCCAAACCAAAATACGAAAATTCCTTCTGCTACAGCTTTTATGGCATATCAACAATTGTTGGTTACTCAATGCCAAATCTTGTTTATACATATATCAAATTTATGATTTGTAAATACATTTTGCTGATAACATTTTCAAATGAGCCTGAGCTTGTTTTTTTTTTTCACTTTTGCACACAGTTAAATAGTTACAAGTATTGCTATGTAATAATAACAATTCAATTAGACATCAGTCTTTTGTTTACACACAGCTAGATGATCAAACAGTTCTATTTCTAACAATACAATTTAGCATAAGTCATTTGTTTGCTCACAGTTTTAATGTCAAACAGTTCTATTTAACCCATAGATAAGACTCTATGAGGTGCTACCACTTCAGGTCAGAGTGGACCTGGTAGTAATGCCAATGAATGGTTACTCCACATTCCCCAAAACTCCAAGACTGAAGCTTTACCATCAGATGGTTTTATGTCAGACCCTGGACACTCATTAGGAGGGAGTTCTTACCTCTCTGCTGAGATGCAGTTGGTGTATACTACAGTCCCAGCCAACTGGGCTTTAGGTTTTTTGGTGTTTGCAGTTGGGTTCACCTCTACATTCTGAACTTTATTTCAAGATAAAAGCCACCACACTTAAAACTCTTAAACCAGGTTTTTTGAGCTGTATGGTCAGATCTAGTTTAATTTCTAGAATTTTGTAAGCAACTTTGGAAGTCATACAGCTATTTTAAAAAATCTGTAAAATGAACATACAGATAAGGATAACTGTTATTTTGATGAGTAGAAAATTTAATCATCATCATCAAGTCCAGCTAATAGCATTGATTCCCCTGACTCTATCTCGCCATCCATCCCTCTCTCTCATTGCTCTTGACAAATCCTCTAGATGGCATCCAGTATCTGAACAGATCTGATAAATGTAATTTCTAAGCTGGTGGCTCAACACTGATGTGTCCATAGGAAAACATTGTTTATGAGTTTGTCCTTTCTTAACACGGAATGCCCAGTGTGCTTGTTTTACTTGAATGGTTTGTAAGAGGAGGGCGTAAGTAGCCGTATAGCTGCAGTTTTGTAGAGTGGATCTTCCCTGATTTTTCAAGACGGTATACAGTGTCCTTATGTAGGTCCCATCTAATTTTTTCTCCAGGAATTTCATTAAAGTCCAAATGGTGCAACTTAGCCTTATCTAATGTGAAGACGTGATCATGCTGTATACTCATCTACAGCATCATAACAACACAATAATAAAGACAGACGCAGGAAGACTTCTTTAACAATATTTACCTCTCAATTTATTGCAAGAGTTCGAAATGGTTGTGTGGGGTTTTACTGTGAGAGGGAGCTGGAGACCGAACATAACTGAAATATTTTGACCC
The DNA here is from genome assembly GCA_963585895.1 of Sepioteuthis lessoniana. NCBI lineage: Eukaryota > Metazoa > Mollusca > Cephalopoda > Myopsida > Loliginidae > Sepioteuthis > Sepioteuthis lessoniana. The sequence continues at coordinate 9,481,616 of OY757939.1, forward strand.
CACTGTTATGACCGTCACGTTGTGTCTTTCTTGTTCTCTTGATGCTCAACCGGAGACCTAGAGGGCTCACTCTACTAGGTGCTGTCTTCCTTTACTGCATCTTATCAGCAACTTCTCTAGACCCCAACTCATCAGGGCCCCAAGCCCCTTCGGCCTGGTGTGGCTTTCCCTACCACATCTCGTCTCCAACTGGCCGCCCTCAACTCGCTCGACTTCTGTCTTGACTGAGCTATATAATAGTTCAATGCCCACTTGATCGCCCACGTGATCTTTGAAATCGAATGTTTAATCGTCATCAAGCGGAAATAACTGTCATGCAGTTCAGAGGTCACTCTCTTCTGGTGCATCAGTCTATGAGAGTATCATGGGATTTTTTTACCTCGTCCCATTTCATCAGTCAATTTCCGCCCACACGATTTCCTCTCATAACTGCCATTAGAATGTGTCACTTCCTTCCGGTGCATCACCTTGAATGGCATTTTTGGCCGGGTCAAAAGGTCAAAACATAACAATCAAAATCACTTCAATAAGAGTAACCATCATATGTCTTGCACTCCCTACACGTCATTTTTTGTTTAAATTGCTGTTCTTATCAAATAGGCAGCATGGACCATACAAGGAATTCAAAGGATAGACTTAATTGCATTTCTTCATCTTCTTTTAGTTCTACGAACCAAAGCTGACTACAAAAATGAGAGAAGCCAAAGATGTTCTTCCATCATGTCATATTATATTAATCTGTCAATTACAAAGTTCTTTGATTAAATGATTGATTGATTTTAATGTCATGTCAACTCATCTTGGGTTACTTTTCTATTTTTTGTTTAATGACATATCAACCTTGATGGGTTATTTATTGCCAAAATTATTCTTGTAAAAGAAGAGTAGTAGTACTATTTAACCCATAATTGGGTAGATAAGGAAGTGCATATCTTTCCTAAGGGTATTAGTTCAAAAGTCAATGTAATAGCATGTGTTATATAATTGCGTAAGGGTTTTTTTTATATTATCATTTTTCGTTTTATATATCTTAACCTTTTGGTTTAGTGCATGGGTTAGTTAGGTGCACACATTGAGTGTAGGTGTTCACGCGCGCGGAGGATGTGACAATCACAGATGTCACAATAAAAACCCCAGATAGAAAATGGCAATGGGGGATGTGAATGACATCATGCCCGGAAGCGATAGGCTGGGATTCTTAGTGATTTTGAAAAAAAGCTGTGAGTTGAGATTTGGACTTAGACTTGATTTTTGGACCTGGGTGAGGCCGGTCCAGTTATGAACTGCGGGGTACACGTGTGCATTGGTTGAAAGCTGACGATGGATGAACAATCAGCATGTCGAAAACCTAAACTTAAAGAAGGTAATAAAAGTTTCATACCTGAATCAAAAGAAAGTCGTCAGTGTTTCGCGTGTTTTTTCGGATTCCTATGCGTATAAACATTCTATTCTATGAACATTATGAACGTTTTATACATTTGTATGTTTTACAAATTCGCATTTTGAATATGTTACACATGCTTGGAGTTTAAATTTGCTGACTATGATGTTACAGTCCACTATGTCATGGAGACTCCCCCCACCTCGTGGTTAGGGAATTGTTTTCAATTGTTGCTCAAGGTTTCTTGTATTTTTTGCATGTGGTTCTATCAAACATGAATAATTTTTAAACAGATCTATTTGATCCATAGATGGGACTCTAACAGGTACTACCACTTTAAGTCAGAGTGGACCTGGGAGTAATGGCAATGAAAGTGTACTATATACTCCCTGTAGGCCCAGAACTGTAACCTTACTATCAGATGCAGTTTAGTGTTATACTCAGGACACTCTTTTTTTTTTCTTTTTTTTTTAGGGAGGAGTCTTACCCCTCTGCAGGTGATACAGTCAGAATATTCTAAGCCCCATCAACAAGGTTAAATGTTCTTTGAGTTGTTCACTTGTTACTACAACTGAGATGTGCTCTGAAATGACCAAAAGAATATAATTTTAACAGGGAATATTAATTTTATATTGCAACTTTTTGATTTTAGGAGCCACTCCTCTGCCTCTTACCTATGCCAACTTTGGGTGTTAAGTGCTCTTTTTTTGTTGAATTTCTGGATAAGAAAAATTCAAAGTTTCAAGCAGATTCTGCTGCAACTGACTAAATTCACGAGAGGACCTGGTTATATTAAGAATCAAAACAAAGGTAATTTATCATTGAACTTTGGACACTTCCCACCCAACTCTGATTTTTGATATACTACCATCTCTGGGTCATTCATTAATTTTTATCTTTCCCAGAAACTCTAATATTCCAAATCTTAACTTCTTTTTCAAGAGTTTTGGTAAATGTTTCTTTTCTATCCTTTAGAAATAGATAATTTCAGGCCATTAATCATTTCTCTATTTCCTTAATATTTATTTCTCCAATTTTTCTATATGACTTAACTCTCAGCCTAGCATCTTAAACAAATGGTAAAAGTGTTTTTCACTCATCCTCAGATTCTTTCTTCAGATCACACTACTTTCACTTTTCAACTCTAGATTTCTATCTTTCTCTTTAGAAACACTTTCTATCTGGAACATCTCTGAGGTTCTACATTCAAGTTTCTCACTGTAGAATAAACAAAAGAACTGTAGAAGGCAACAACACACAGCAACAATAATAATAGCAGCAACACTTACCAGAGGTCCGGCTTATGCACAAGACTTACACCAGCTTGAGCTGAACCAAGGGCTTGTATTTATGTACAAGCATATCCAATCAAATGATTCAGCCAATCATAACCTACAGAATGGACTGGCCCATGTGTGCACGATGGAATCTCCCAGTGTGCCGTCAATAGTTCTCCTTTTTCATGAGAGGGAGACCTTAGTCTTTACCAGGGCACCTCTGGTGGTGTAACGGTTAGCAAGCTAGACTAGCGAACCTACATGAGTGAGTTTGAGTCTCATTGGGTACCCCATTCATTCGGCCTTGTGCCACATTGAAGCAAAGAGCTTTGTAAATTACCTTAGTCTTTACCAAGCTATTGACTAGAAGTCGACTCCATAATCCAACACTCACCAATGATCTATTTACACATATTGATACATGTGTCCTAAGTATGTATTTTCACAACCCCTCCACTGCAAGCAACACAAAGTTGATTTTTAAGTAGAGTACAGCTGGTTTGAATTCAACGAATATAGCTCTAAGAAATCAAGAATATAATAAAGGATGAGTTGAAAATGTTTTAGTTCGGCTTCTACAAACCAATGTCTGTTTATAACTTATTTAGAGCTGCTGATGTATGTATCTAGCTAACCCCTCCTCCATGGGCAAGGTGTGACAGAAAGTCAAGCAGTAGAGCTAGTTTGAATTCAGAGTTTTACTTCTCTTAGATTTTTTGCTATACCCAGGCTAAAGTTTCTGATGCCAAGAGTATGTCAATCTTGTTTTTTATATGGTGTAAAATAATCCTCTATACTTTGTACAAGACTTAACTCATATCCTGTATCTTTGGAGGCAATTAAGAATATTACTACTACTAGGCAGTCAACAATGCAGAGTCGACTAAAGTTGGGAGGAAAACCCGCAGAAAACTGTAGTGAGAGAAGAAACTTACCTCCTGGATCAAAGCGCATAAAACTATGTCTTGCTTGTCAAAAAATAAAAAGCATGTTCACTTCTGGAGGCAGAAGTTATAGTGTGTCGATCTCGTCTCTCACGAGAAGAAATCTATCTCACATGTAAATTTCTATATGCCGGAACTTGCATAAAAGAGTATGCTAGCAGCAGGAACGGTGTTGTTGTTGTTCTTTGCGAACTGCTTTTTTGACTGACTGATTGACAGAACGAACGAGTTGACCAGAGGTATACTGAGGAAGGGCTGCTAGTCGTGTGTGTTGTTATTTTTAGTCAAATGAGACTACCCAATTGTTTGAGGACTGTACTATTGCTTTTGCTTGAACTAGTTCTACCACAAAAACATCTAAGAATAAAGTATCCTTCTTTAGCAAAATGGTTTCCTTAGCCCTTTAAAACTGAGCAGCAAGTATTTTAACTACTAACAAATGGTACATAAACCTGGGCAGCAAGAAAAGTGGCCACAGGTTCCCCAATTTTACATCACTGTTGTCAATAAAATGTTACAATTTTATATATAATTATAAAAGTTTCACCTTATGTTATGTCCTTCTCATGCAGAGAGGATAAGTTAATACATATATATAATTTTATTATTCTTTAATACATATTAAATCATCTATAGCGGGCATGGACAATCTTTTTCAAGAAGCGGATAACATGAGACATGGCTTATTATCAAGCAGGCCACATTTACTAAAAATATTCTTGGTAATTTTACATGAAAGGTGCCTCAACCATTGTCTCTGCAGAAGACCATATGCATAAGCATCCATCTTAGAAATAGGGAAAAGTTTTTTGTTTTTTATTCTCTTTGGTAAAAAAGATCTTTTCTATAAAAGATCTTTTCTATATCTTTTTCTATAAATAAAAAAAAATTAGACTTAGCCTGGCCATTCAGAAAACACCACAGTTTTCCCCTGACTGGTCTATAAATTATTGTAAGTAAAGTTGACGACCGTAGTCAACAGCAACCAGAAGGCTCCCTTTTCAATAGTTACTACACTGAGGTGTAGAGGAGGGCGCTACTCCTTTCCCTGAATTGCTCCACTTTACTCTTGATACGTACCTTATAATGCTGAGTGTTAAGCAAGGAGGTATCAAGTACCATTTTTAAAGTCTTTGGTATGACGCAACCAGGGATTGAACCCAGATCTCCCAAACCATTGGCAAACACTCTACCCACTAACCTGTTTTTATTTAACAGCTTGTAAAGCAGTTAAATAACTGATTACACCATTTTGTATTTTCAGATTTTGTTTCAAAGTTGAGACGCCTATGGTTGTGGGAAGTTCAGTGTTCTAAGGGACAACGAAAATAGTAAGATATCACAAGGTGACATGATAAGCTTCACTAGTAAGAATATGAGTTCAGATCCCACCCAAAGCTGTTCTTTAGGCAGTGGATCACGTGAAAATCTTAAGATAAAAATCAAAATAAATTATTAAAACTAAATAAAATAAATGTGTACAATAATCAATTGAGAAATATTTTTATTTGTGAAGACTTGTTTCTTTTTTGTAGGTTTTCTGATCTTGAAGATTTATTTTTGGAAATTTTTCTTATCTTAATTCAATGTTAATCAAGAAATCTAAAACTTTTTTTCTAGATTTCTTTGAAAACTCCTTAAAATATTTTCTTATCTGTTGTACACTCTCCCATGCTTTGAGGGTAGAGAGAGCTAAAAAGGCTGGGAAGGTGCTGAATGAAGCTGAGTAAGGTCAAGTTATCAATGACTTATAGTGCTGAGTATGTCAGGCTACTGACTGTCCTACCCACTGATCATTTGTACTACTGCCCCACCTATACTTCATACTTATCTCCCCTTTTTTATCTCCTTTGCCTCCCCTCCCACCTTCTCCTACTATTTTACTGCTTTTTTCACTTTTTTTTTTTCCATTATCAACAGATTTTTCTCAAACTCTTATCATTAAATTACCTTTTTTTATTGCAAGGTTGAATAGACAAAGTGTATTGGCCAGACACACAAACACACACACACACACACGCTTCTTTATACACAAATTTATCTTAGTTTAATTAAATGTTTATATATATATACACACACACACACACATACACACATTGTGTATTATGTATGTATGTATATATATTGTGTATGTATATATTTGTGTGTGCATGTATATATATATATATATATATATATATGTTGCAAGTATATATATATATATATATATAGCATGTATATGTATATATATAGAGAGATGTGTTTGTGTGTGTATATACAAATATATTGCATGTATATATAGAAAGAGATGTGTGTGGTTGTGTGTTGTATTTTAAAAGTTCTTAACCTATATTATCTATATTCACCAATTGTCTCATGTCATAAAGGACAGCACTCTGTACTGTAAAACTATCACAAACACACCCATTTTAGTGGGGGTGTCTAATTTCCCCGAGACCAGTTTAATTTAATGAATTTTCTGCTGAGTTGGCTCAAATCTACGTAATATAAAAAGTAAATTCAGTTTAGATCAAAGCAATTAATGGACGCTTAATATGTCTAAGATTTAGTCATAAATACCAGATTGGTGAGGCTTGTTAACACTTAATACAAAAAGGAAAGGAAAGCTAATTTAAAACTTGAATGTTTACTTTTTGCTTTGTGGTTCATCTCTTCATCATCAGGGCATGCAGACTGCACAGGTTCCTTTGACTCTCTCTAGCCATCCATCCCTATGATTCATTGCTCTTGTAAGTCCTCTAGATGGCATTCAGTGTCTGCATAGAACTGATGAATTTAGGTTTGGCTGGCTGGTGTCCATAGGGGAACATCACTTATGAGTTTGTCCTTACTTCCTTAGTTATGCCTAGTATATCTTGTTAATCTTACTAGGATGATTTGTGAGATGGGAAGTAAGTAGCTGTACACCTGTTTTATAGAATGCTGCTTCTAGGATTTGTTCAAAACAATTCACAGTTTTCTTGTGTAACTCCAGGTATTTCATTAAAATCCAAGTGGTGCAACCATATATTAGTACTGACACAGTTACAATTTGGAAGAATTTCTATTTCATTTCATAAAAGATCAGATTTCCATATGGATGTTAACCCATAAATAGTATACCATGCCTTACCTATGTATCTGTTGACTTTGCTTTCAACAGATGAGATATTGCTACCAAGATGTGTAAACTAGTCTACTAGTTTCAGAGACTTGCCATTTAATGATGGTATCATTTTAATTAAAACACTTGAACTCTATTTTATTGAAACTTGTACAAGGTAAAGAATAATCTCTGACACATGTGACAACTCTTGTTCCTGGTTTTTTAATCTTTTTCCTAGAGTTAGGCTAAAACACCCAGTCTGCCAAATAAAATACATCTTTTTATCATTTTTCTATATACGAGGTTCATTCAATAAATAAGGTGAATTTTGTCTAAGGTGTTGTCAATAGGAAACACGTGTTTACAGTTCTTTTTTTTTTCAAGGAAATTGAGAGTAATGGGTCCTTTCATGTCCTAGAAGACTGTCAGTATGACCTTCTTTACTGATTGCTGTGCCTGGAACTTTTTTTTATAACCAGAAAGTCAGTTTTCACTCCATGGACTCTGTTTTCCACACAGGCTTGTATAAGGAAACCCATATTTATCCCATTTGTAAATGTTTTTTTACTAAACATACTTCTCTGTACACATCACTGATTATTCTGTAAATTACACATGGTTTACTCTTCTCAGCTAGCAAAAATTTTTGACAGATCTCTGTTCAATCCTAGTGCACTCTGTTTGATTTGCTGCCATTCTGAATAGCGACAAAACAAATATTTTTATGAGATTAGAATAATTTTTGCTATCAACCAATTCCAAACAATGTACAATTTACATTTATAGAAAAAAATTCTGAACAAAAACTTTATTTTGCTTCTTTATTTATTTTTTTTTCAAAAATTTCTCCTTATATATTAAATGACCTTTATAGTTTAGTGATTCTTAGACATATAAAGTGAAAGGATAACATCTATTATTTGGATGTTTTTATTTGTTATTAAAATTGATCAAACCGCATTTGTCTGTCTTTTTAATAAAGGATATTTGAAATATATGTACATATATAGACATTTTTATAGCCCAATCAAAATAAAAAAAACAGATTGAAGAATTCTTTTCAGTTTTTGAATGCATATTTTCCCAAAAGTTTCTAAAGAAAGATCTGTAGGAGACCAAATCAGGACGCAGCATCCATCTGCTGCTAAAAAAACAGGTGATGAAGAATTTTTTTTTCTTTACTTTAGGTAAACATAAGGTACTTCCTTTTTTACCAACATTTTTTTTTTTTAATTTGTATGCTTAGTTTAATTTGAAAATACTTCTTGTAACATTCTCTGCTTAGTGGCATATTTAGCTGGCACCAGATTCTTGAAGTTTCTTTTCATTTTACACTAGACTGAATTGAATAACATGTGCCACTAAATGTTTTAATCAGAGATGCCAAATTGTTAATTTTCTCTCTCTCCTATATAGTAAGAATGATAATAATTTTCTCTCTCTTTATATATATATATATATATATATATATACACACACACACACGCTGTAATATTAAAGAGATGAACAAAAGTAATAAGATGAAGAAGAATATTTTTTGTAGGTATTTATTTTTTAATTGTTCTTAACAAGTTTTGACCTTAGGTCATTGTCAAAAGAAAAGTTTTTGCGAAGAAAACTTTTTTTTTTTAGAAAGTTTCTAAAATACAAGGTTCATTCAATAAATAAGAAATAATAGGAAGCAGTATTTACAGTTGAACCTTTTTCAATGAAACTGATAGCGATGGGTCCTTTCATGTCCCAGAAGACTGTCAGCATGACCTTCTTTACTGACTACTGTACCTGGAACTTTTTCTTTATCGAAGAGTCAATGTTTTTCTACTAAACTCAGGCTCAAAAGTGGCAAACCTATGTTTAGACCATTTAAAAAGAATTTTCTTTTACATAAACATTCTTCTGTAAATTTCACATGATTTGCACTTCTCAGCTACCAAAAATTTGATGACAGACCTCTGTTTGATTTGCTACTATTTTGAATAGCCTCAAAATAAATATATTTGTGAGATTATTTTTTACTTCAAATTCCCCATATTTATTGAATGAACCTTGTAGTTTTTAAAAGAGTTGATATGTTTCAAAAGCTACAAAAAAATGTTATATTAATATAACGTATATTTTTTATATCTTTCCTGTTTCTCTCACATGTTTTTCTATCTCTGTTTCCCAGTTTCTTCTCTTTCTCTCACACTCTGTGTGTGTGTATGTTTGCGTATATATATATATATATATATATATACACACACTCACACACACATAATTACTGCATTTAAATGTTGTCGTAACTACCGATGGTGTGCTTGATATTTGAAACTAAATATAGGCAGATGTCACTCTTCTGGATAGAATTTTCCACTTATATCAATTTTCTATCCAGAACAGCAACTTTCTGACCTAACTGGAAATGAACATAAAAAGATTTCTGTGTAGCAATTACACCAGGGTTAAAAAAACATTTCAACAACAAATGCATGGCAATCCCTGGTGCAAGCTATGATTGTACTGATCCTATCTGATAAAAAATTAAGACATTCACTAGGTGGAGTTACCATTACCACTTGCCTAAATTTATTTGCACCACACAGATAATAGTTTAAAATGTGGGAGGTATATATACAGGCTGTGATCAGTAAATTGTAATCTAAATCATAAAAAAGTGAAAATAACTCGGATATCTCATTTTATCAGATATGTTTACTAAGATTACATGAAAATATTTTGAAATACTATAGTTTAGATATATTCAAAGAAATCGCCATTGGCTTCAACCAATAACTTCAGAATTTCCTGCAAGCCTTTCTGAAGATCTCCTTGTTTAAATTGGTAAATACTGCCATTATCCTTGCCTTCAGTTCATCTTTGGCATTGCACAGAGTTTTGTTGGTCAATTGCTCAACCCCACACTGCACATGATAATCAAGGGGATTGCAATCTGGGGAGTTCGGCAGCCAAATTTTGGGGGTGATGTACTTGCAGAAATTTTCACACAGCCAAGACTGGGTTCTGCTTGTGTGGTATGTCACAGAGTCCTGTTACCAGGCATAGGGTCTTCCATCAGCCCCTTTCTTGATCTAGGGAAGTACTACCTCTTCCAGACACCTAATGTAGGCCTCTGTGTTAAGTCTGAGACCATATGAGAAGATAAATGGAAACATACTATCACTATTGTCAGTGACAATCCCAAACACTCTGATGTGGACTGGGTGTTTGGTTTTCATCATTATTGTTATATTTTGTGGAGACAGACTAAACTAACAGTTGTTCTGTGAGTTGACCATTTGATCCTGGCAGAAATTTTTCTCATCTGAGAAAAACCAAAGCACATTCAGTTGGAAGGGAAGCTTGAGTTAGTTCAAAAGCTTTGCAATGCAGTGTTTTCATAGCCCGTGATAAAAATGCCCTTTCTCATTTTGTATGAGAAGTACCAAATGTCTTCATGCACTACTTGCCTGATAAGAAACTCAGACACTCCCATGTTCCTGACTATGGAGCTGATTAACTTGCTGGGATTGTTGTCAATCATGGCTTGGATTTCATCAAAAAATTTGGCTGTTCTTTTCTTACCAGAATAATAAGAGTGGGATTTTCAAGCTTCTGTAACTTCGTAAGCTCCATTGGACTCATCCAACTCTTTTCAAATCTTCTGCACTGTCATCAGAGTGACACCCAAACATTCAGAAATCTTTGTATTGGAGCTTTCAGTTTGAATGCTAACCAGTACAGCATGCTGTTTCCCAATTTCTTGAAGAATGAATTGCATCATGGTGCTGCTTTCCTCATAGACAGGTGCCCAACTGACTAGTTTGATGCATAGTAGACAAAACCTGAAACAAAATGCATGTGCAAAATTGACAACAGGTTACATGCACTCACTCTCTCTCTCTCCCTATATATATATATTTATATATGTAGAATAAACAAAAGAACTGTAGAAGACAACAACGCACAGCAGCAATAATAATGATAATAATAGCAGCAACACTTACCAGAGGTTCAGCTTATTCACAAGACTGATAGCTTGAGCTGGACTGAGGGCTGGTATTTATGTACAAGCATATCCAATGAGATGATCCAGCCAATCACAATTCAAGGAATTGACTGGCCCATGTGCGCACGATGGAATCTCCCAATGTGCCATAAATAGTTCTCCTCTTTCATGGAGGAGCGTGTCTTCTTGGCCTTAGCCAAGCTATTGACTACAAGTCTATTCCATGATCCAACAATATATATATATATATAGAATGTTGTTGCTATAATTGTAATAGAAATATATTTTCTTGTATCAGCTTTTTATTTTGTTAATCTTATTTTCACTTTAGGAAGTTCCATTTCATATGTTTGTGTTACTGATTGATATTTAAAATTTCCTATAGCCAAATCTTTTTTAAGTTTGAATATTTTCTAATGAAGTAATGACTCAGATGATTAAAAACCTTAATTAAAAGTATTTAAAAATATTCAATATTTTGATTATTCAGCTTTAAGAAGTTTCAAACATCATCAATTCTAATGAATAAAAGTGAACAAAATGCTTATATATATGAAAATAAGATTGACAAAATGAAACATTGAAACAGTCTGGCGAAGGAATTGTCGGCTGCCGCTAGCATAATGCAAAGCTCTTTGAAAGAATTGAGCACTCTGGTAGCCGATAAGGTATAAAAAATGTAAACAAACGGCTGCTGTTGCTAAATAAATACCTTAAAAATTCCCTTAGCCAATGTGATCTGCTTGGTGGCTGAGAGGTCTGAAACTTAGTCTAATGTAAAGTTGGACGAGTTTCGATCTCAGCTTTGAGCGTCCTGTGTGTCTAGCCACACTGAAGAGTTCTGATAGAATGAAACAGTCTGTCTGTGGATGACAATATATATATATATATACATACACAAATCATTATAAAATCATTTTTCTTAAATTAGGAAATTGCTCAAATACTGGCAAGTAGAGCAGAATAAAATCTTAAATAAGTAAATACCTTACCTCCTTATTATAGTCTCATGACTATTAGTTTCATGTCTTTTTTTAAGATAAAAATACATTAAACTAATAGCATATATACAGTGGGGTGAAATGAATATTCGTACATATGAAAATGTTTTATTTCTTATCTTTCAAACATAGCCTGAACCAAATTTTGATATACATTTACTGTATAAGGATACTGTAAGGATATATTCTACTAATATGTGTATATAAACTTTGGTTACAACTAATTTTACAGAAATTAATGCCATTTATTCATTTTCATGAGTGAAAAAAGTAATCGTACAAACTAATCCATTATCTTCATTAAATTCTTTGTAGAATAACCTTTATTCTCTTCAACAGCCACTAATCTCTTCCTGTAGTTCTCAATAAATTTCTTGTAATAATTAATAGGTATTTTATACCATTCTTCCTGGCATATTGTCTTCAGATTATTGATGTTTGCTGGTGCTCTTTTAAGGGTTTGAATTTTCAAAAATCGACACAAGTTCTCTATTGGATTTAAATACGGGGACTGACTTGGCTATTCCAAAACATCAACATTATTTTCAGACAACCACTTCTTCGTAGATTTAGCTGTATGCTTGGGATTATTATCCTGCTAGAAAACATAATCAGAAGGTAACTGAAGACTCTCAACAGAAGACGTCAAATTTTCTTGCAAGATCTGTTTATACTGTTGGGCATTCATTTTACCGTCTATTACTGATATTTTGCCCACACCTTTCACTAAAAAACATCCCCCAAATCATTATACTACCACCGCCAAATTTGACAATTGGTACCGTGTTCTTTGGTGAGTAGGCTTCGCCATCTTTCCTCCACACATGATTTCGATAATTATGACCAACAACTCAATTTTGTCCATAATACTCTTTCCCAAAATGAATTTTCCTTTTCCTTATGTTGTCTTACGAATTTCAACCTTACATCTCTATATCATTTCAATAGGAAAGGAATTTTCTTTGGTCTCTGTGACTTAAAACCATTCCTCAGCATTTCATTACTTATTGTTCGTTTGGTTACACTACATCCTGATGAATGCAAATCTTCCTGCAGCTCTTCTGGTGTAACCAATGGATTTTGGTTAATCAGGTGTCCTAATTTTCTTGATAATCTAGGAGAAATCTTCCTTGGAGCTCTTTTTTTTTTATCTGTGTTATGTCTTTTAAACCTTGCAATGAATGAACTTATTGTAGTAAAAGGAATATTCAAGTTGCTTGAGATATTTCTATAATTTTCTCCATCTTTCCAAAGCTTAACAATAAGTGCTTTTGTTGAATTACTCAATTCCTTACCTCTTGCCATGATCAGAATCTTCTCGTACGACAAGCAATAGCAGAAAGTTCCAGTTGGGATTTTAAGACTAACTATAGATACTGATAGCATTACTGGAACATTCTAGAAAGCTATGGGTACAAATCGCATTATTGGAATGATCTAGAAAAATATTGCAACAATGTTGGACTGTACGATTACTTTTTTTCACTTATGAACATGAATAAAAGGCATTAATTTCTGTAAAATTAATTGTAACCTAAGTTTATACACATATATTAGTAGAATATATGGTTATATAGTAAATATATATAAAAACTTTGTTCAGGCTATGTTTAAAGGTAAAAAATTTAGGGGGTGTCCTCGTGGTATAATGGTTAAAGCGATGGACTGCGGAATTGTAGTAAGCGATTTCATACTCCAGTTGTGTTATTATGTTCACTTTCAGGCAATTACTCTCAGGAAAGGTATGAACCTCCTTATCCTCCCAGCTATGGGTTAAATAGTACCATTACTGTTCTTCTAGGAGAATAGCTTTGGCATTAAATAACCTATAAAGGTTAATATGCCATTAAACAAAGAAACCAAACCAAACCTAAAAAATTAAAATTTTCATTATTATTTTTATTAAATTAAAGGTCACAATGAAATTTTTCTAAACATATCTTTCTAAAGTTTATATTTTTCCAAAAGTAAAGAACCTATTTATCCATAGAAGAGAAGAGAAAAATTCTTACTTTTCTCAAAAGCATTAGCAGAAAGTGAAATACAAACAGTCTCATCCGGGTTTTGAACTCAACTTGTTAAATTCATCTTTTAATGATTATAACCAATATAGCAAACTGTAGGAGAGAAGAAACTTACCTCCTGGTTCAAAGCGTGTAAGACTATGCCTTGCTTGTCAAGCAGTAAAAAATAGGTTCACTTCTGAAAGCAGAAGTTATAGTGAGCCAATCTTGTCTCTCACGAGAAGAAATCTACCTCACATGTTAATTTCTATATGCTGGAACTTGCATAAAAGTGCATGCCAGCAGCAGGAGCAGTATTGTCGCTGTTCTTTGCGGACTGCTTTTTTGACTGACTGACTGACTGACAGAACGAGCGAGTTGATCAGAGGTATACTGAGGAAGGGCTGCTCGTTGCATGTGTTGTTATTTTTAGTCAACTGAGACAACCCGATTGTCTGAGGACTGTATTACTACTTTTGCATGGACTAGTTCCATAACACACACTCACAATTTAACAGGTTCGAATTCAGGTTTATTTCTTCTAGACCAGCTGCTATACCCTGGTTAAAGAGCCTAGTCTGCCCTACTACTAACTCATAGTTGGAAAGTGAAGAGTTGGATTCATGCCTTTCTCAAGGATATTAGTACTATGTAAAATATAAACAGCTTAATCTAACTTGGGTGTCTGTCTACATTTCTAACAACAATAATCATTACACCATTGGGGCCTCCTTCATATATATATATATATATATATACACACACACACATCTTTTTATATATATATATATATATATATATATATGTGCGTGTGTACATCTTTTAGAAATATGAGTTAGAAAAGACAAGGGTGGCTTTTAATCATGACATTATATATATATATATATATATATATAAATATATATATATATATATATATATATATATATATATATATATATATATATATAAAGAATTATTTTTACTTATTCGTTTGCAAGTTTGGCTGCAGCAGTGTTAAAGAGCTCTCATATTTTCTTGTATTTTAGTTGCAAGTTTCAGTATATTTTTACTAGGAAGTTTGCATAAGGTGAAAGGAGGGGATATTTCAATGTGGCTGAACATTGACTGAAGCACAGCATTCTAGCTTTCTTACAAGAATGTGATTCCTTTGTATTACCATTCTGGCACCTGCTACTTTTATCCTGAATGTCACTAATAAGGTTTCCATGGCAACAAGACATGTATCAAATTCTTTGGCCAAGGGCAGATAATTGATTACTTCTCAAGCCAATGAAAAAGAAAGAAATGTTTGAATGAGGAAAAGAAAAATTAGCATTTATGAGCTTAAATTCCTTGGAAAGATTTCAGATGTTATAGAAAGTAAGTAATTACAATAATAAACCTACTAATCTTAAGATGAATCATGCTATTCAATAAAATCAAAGATGAAGACTATAAACCCCCTACACACACACACACTCTCTCTCTCTCTCTCTCTTCTTGAGATGAAGGGTACCATTCAAAATTTACTGAAAAATTACTGAATGCAACAGATAGGTGAGGAAGTTTGGAAGATATGTCTACTGAAAATGTATAAAAACAAAAAGATTGGGATGCTAGTTCAAAGCAATATTTTAAACCAGAAAGAAGAAGAGAATAAAAAACTTTGAATTTCTATTCAATGTTTGTTTTTTCTTTTGTCTTCTTTTTTTCCTTGGCCAAAGGAAGAAACACAAAAGATGAAAAGAAAGATGGTAATAAAAAAATTTTTTAAATGGTAGAAAATTAAAAAAAAGCCTTTGGAAACAGCTTGCTGCAGTTTCACTTAGATTTTTTTGTCATTATAGATATTTACTCAGCTTAGCCTAGTGTGATCCAAGTCCTTAAGTGTAGAGTACTCACTATACACAATTGTCCTATCTGTTGAGCTTAGAATAGGTTGATTGTATCTTCTGCAGATAGTGTCAGATACTCCTGCCAAAAAGACATTAAACTACATCTGATAGTGAGGCTCCAGTTCTAGAGACCTGGGGAATGGGGAGTACTTCTTCATTGCCATTACTCCTAGGTCCACCTTGA
>OY757939.1:9497552-9515052 GCA_963585895.1 Sepioteuthis lessoniana
CCACCTTGATCTGGATTAGTTGTAGCTATGGGTCAAATCGGTCAATTTGAAAATGATTTGTATTCAAAAGGACTCAGTGCAAAAAAACGAAAACCCTTAAGAAACAACTACACAAAAAATGTAAATATGAAAGACATACAAAAGTAATTCCCTAACCTCTAGGCATAAAATAACTCGAGACAGGTTTTCATGCCATCAAACTAGTCAATTAATCAACTGTGATCCAAGACCATAAGTATAAGGCACTCAGTGACACTTAAATTCCCTATACAGTACTGATTGTCTGATTGACTAGTTTTGTTAATTACTTTCTTTGGAGATACCCATATTTCATTTTTGATAAATCTCTTTGTTTTTGAAATATGCCACAATATAAAGTACTTTATGAAATGTTTCTTCAGAAAAGAATTAGTTAATAATGTATTCCCTTTTATTAAAATAAATGAGAAAAGCAATAATATTAGTTGAATAATAACAGCAGCAATATTAGTTTCTTTTGACTGTCCCATTTCAAATATGATTTTTTTTAGTTATGCACTTTGGTTGGAACCTGTTTAGAAAATAAGAAATGAGAGAAAATATTATACAAAGAGGAGAAAAGGATTTGAATGAGAGAAAAACAAAAATCAAATGAATAAATAAAAGAAGAAAACTTTCACTTCTTTTCATTCTTTCCTGATGTAATTAATTTACATTCTTTATAAAAAAAGGAAAAATGTACTCAATTAAAACTTGTTTCATTTTTATCATTAATTGTTATGATTCAGATTACTGAACTAGAAAAAAAGGGCAACATAAAAAAAAAATACTATATCAAAAAACGATTAAAATAAAAACAAAAAATGATGGCTATAAATCAAAAGAGAAAAAAGTAATTATAATACACTGATGAAAAATTGCAACACCCTAAATACGTATTTCAATTTACTCAAAATTAAATATATTGGTAATATATAATTGATGTCAAACTGTCTAGGGATATTTTATGCGAAGAGATTAGAGAATTAAATTCATTTTATATTCATATTTACATTTTTTTGTGTGGTTGTTTCTCCAGAGATTTTTTTCATATGGTCCAATCAAATATGACTAATTTTTAAGCATATCTATTTGACCCATAGATGGTACCCAAGCTGGTCAGAGTAGACCTGAGAGTAATGGTAATGAAGAGCTACCCAACATTGTACTGATCTGGAGCCTTACCATCAGATACTGATCATATTTATACCTGGATATCTTTTTTTTTGGGGGGGGGCAGTGTACTCTAAGTTTCATTGAGAGAGTCTACTAGTAATTTGATTACAATGAATTATCCTACATGTAAATCAGTATATGTACATATTCTAAAATAAAGGGTTTGTAGGACATGAATGATTTGGGTTGAAAATAGAGAATGTTGACAGGTTCTCAGTGAAGAGGAAATATATCTACTTTCTTTTGACTGGTGTCGCGGGAGCTATAGTAGTATCATCATCATCATCATCATGTCATGCTGCTAGCACGGATATCCCTGACCCTCTCTCACCATTTCTCCCTATCGTTCATCGCCTCTGGCAGGTCTTCAGGGCTACATCCCATATCCTCACATAGCTGCTGTATGTATGTTCGAGCTGGTCATCCTGCTTTTGCTTGGCCGTATGCAAGGGACCATGGGAGTACATCACTTATGAGCTCGTCCTTGCTTCTCCAGCAGTGTCCTGCATGTCTGGTTCGTCTAGCTTGGATAGTTTTCATCATGGGAGACAGGTGGCCGTATAGTTGGTGCCTTGTGGGGTGTTGCTGCCAGGACTTGTTCAATATTGCTCGCAACATTCTTGTGTAATTGCCGTCTAGCTTCTTCTCCAGCTGTTTAGTTAGCGTCCAAGTAGTGCATCCATATAGCAGTATCAACACGACCGCTGCCTAGAAGAAACTGCATTTCATTTTATCGGTCAGGTTTGATTTCCATATGATCGAAAGCCTATCAATAGCTGTCCATGCCTTCATTAGCCGTGTGTCTACATCTTTTTTGCTTGATGAGACACTAAATGTGGTTATCTGAGGGTGCCATAACTCACACCCACAATAAAAGAGTAAGAAGTAACACAATAAAGATGGGACATGTTTAAGATAAAAAGAAAGATTTTATTCTTGTTTATTGTCGTTCAAGATGTAGCCCTGAAGACATGCCAGAGGCGATGAACGATAGGGAGAAGTGGCGAGAGAGGGTCAGGGATATCCGTGCTAGTAGCACGACATGATGATGATGATGATGATTTTTAAACAACCTGTACATGTTTACAGACCATCTTTGATTTTAATAAAAACAACAGAAAGCTTTTAGCTTTATTGAAAAGTAAGATATTAAATAGATTGTTCTTTTTAGTATGAAACTTTTTGAGTGTCCAGTATAAAACATAAGAAATCAACTGCATAATAATCATTAGAAAATCCTCCCTTCAAATGTAAAGCTAATTCTTAATGAGAATATACAATTAGCTTCTAAATTATTTAAACTTCCCTTACAAGAATCTAAATTGATGAATGAAGACATATACTGGTAGTTTTTAAAATGTTTTTGGTTAATTTTTAAAACTTTTTATGAGGAAAATTTTGTCACGGCTTTACATCCTTGTCATCTCAACACTTTGCAATTTTTAAAATAAAATATTGAAGGAAATAGTTTTTTAATCCTTTTTGCTAGGATGTATTCTAATGTCTGCAGTTTTTAGTTTATATCTACTAGACTTAATGAAACAGCTCCCTTGCTACGGCTTATCTGTATTACATGAACAAATTCTTACTGTCAACAAAAGGCAAATAGATGCTGTCTCCTATTTGGTTGGTTTCTTTGTTTAATGGTATATCAATGTTCACTGGTTATTTAATGCCAAAGGCATCTTTATATAAGAAAAGCAGTGATACTATTAACCTATAGCTGGATGGGGGGATAAGGGAGTTCATAATTTTCTCAAGGGTATTTGTCTAAAAGTGAACATAATAGCACAACTTGATTTCAAACTTGTTTACTTCAAAGCTGCAGTCTAACACTTTAGTCATTACACCATAGGGATTCCTTCCTGCACCCAAATTTGGAAACAAGCAGAATTTTGATTTGTCAAAAAGAAAGAAGTTAAAAGAATACTGAAATTCAGAGGTGTTGCAAGTTATTGCCGAAAGCATCCATTAAAGTAAAGAATCTTTTCAAACATTGCTTATCTAGATGTACTTTCACTTTTACTTGGTATACTTTCGCTTTCACTTTATGTAGGTTTCCTTTCTTTTTCACTTTCTGTTTAGGTGGGATGATTTTTTTAACTTTACAAAATTTCATTTCCTTTTTTCATTGCTAAGTAAACCTGTCAGCTACAAAATGGTCTTTGGTGGAGGGAAAAAGTATTTGCTTGCCTGTCAGAATGTCAGTGAGGTCAAAATATGAGACATGGAAAGAACTACATTGGAATATACATAATGTAAAGAAAGTAACACACATGAATTTGTCAGATGAAGAAAAAAAAAAGACTATGTACATAGTCAGTACATGGAATGAAATTACATGTGGGAACCTATGTTCAAGAGAACCATATTTGACTATTAAGGCCTTCCATCAGATAAAAAAAAAAAATAGTCACAGTAAGATTACAAAAGGGACTTGTCATTTTTTTTTTATTTCCTAAAAGAAAAAGTCTACAAAAACTTATTCAGTTCACCAAATTTTCTTAGCAAAACTTTCTAACTCTTAAAAGGTTTTCACATTACGTCAGGATAACTTTTGCCCCAAGTTGTCCTGACAGTGGTGCTTAGAATAAACTGACTGTATCCCTTGCAGAGAAAGTAAGACACTCCCACAATAAAGGGGTGTCATAGACATATATATATAGAGAGAGAGAGAGTCAACCACAGATAAACTGTTTTATTGTATCACAACTCTTCAGTGTGGCTAGACACTCAAGATGCTTCAAGCTGGGATCAAAACCCAGCTGACTTTATGTTAGATATCTTACCCCTGAGCTATCGCCATTCTCAGCATAACCAAAGGAATCTTTTTAGGTATATATTCACATATATGTTATATATCAGCTACCAGAGTGCTCAGTTCATGAGAAGAGCTTTGCATTTACATGTATATGGTAGCTGGCGATTCCTCACTTGAGTACACAACCCACTGGGAAGAAGCATCCACAGACTGTTCCATTGTATCACAACTCTTCAGTGTGGCTAGACATACGAGATGCTTCAAACTGGGATCAAAATCCAACTGACTTTATGTCAGTTGGATATCTTATTCCTGTATCTGATGGCAAAGCTCTGGTTTCAGAGAACTATAGAGAGTGGAGTGCCCCTTCATTGCCATTACTCTCAGGTCTACTCAGGTCTTGGAGTGGTAGTACCCATTAGGGTCCCATCTATGTCGAATAGATCTGTTTGAAAATTATTAATATTAGATAGAAATACTTGATACCATATAACTGTAAATTATTTGTATTAAGAATAGTTATTTAAAGCTAGAATTGTTTACTAAGGATATGGCAGAATATATTTTGGTGGCTGTAT
Organism: Sepioteuthis lessoniana; assembly: GCA_963585895.1. Taxonomy (NCBI): domain Eukaryota; kingdom Metazoa; phylum Mollusca; class Cephalopoda; order Myopsida; family Loliginidae; genus Sepioteuthis; species Sepioteuthis lessoniana. The sequence continues at coordinate 9,502,086 of OY757939.1, forward strand.
TATTCTGAAGTATAGAAATTTTAAAATGGTTATCCAGTATGGAAAATGGTAATCCCAGCTATGGGTTAAATAGCACCGCTACTGTTCTTCTAGGAGAATGGCTTTGGCATTAAATAACCTAATAAGAGTTGATATGCCATTAAACAAAAGAAACCAAAAGAAAGAAAATAGTAAAATGCCTTTGTTTTTTTTTTTTACACAGTGGTTTTACTTGATTAAGTAATAGCATCTCCATGCAATGTTGTCTACAAAGGTAATATACTTGTTTTTTAATTATCTTTTGTTTTAGGTCATCCAGAATATATATAATAAGAATATCTATTTCTTACTATGTTTTTCTGGAAATAGCATATTTTTACATTCATGTAGATAAAAATTGTTATATGCCAAGTGTTATATACAGAAATCTCTTCTGATTTACTCATACATTCCAAACTTACTCACTAGCAAAATGAATAAATAAAAAAAACAAATAAAAACACCACAAATGGACATTTTAGTTAAAAAAAACAAACTTAACATTAATTGGATGTTGTCTGGACGATGGCCGAGACAAAAATGAATAAAATATATCACGGCACAGCTATGCTCCATGCATTAATCCAGTTGAAATATCAAAATAGATATACAATTAAAAAGGTCTTTTTTTTTAACCAATCAGGAACTTTCATCTCCAAAGTTTTTTGGAGCTGATTTGACCCTACAAAACGGTCAACAAAAGTTTTTTAAAAAGTCAGTTGACTCCAGGGGACTTCGAGAGAGAGAACTGTCCTGTGTCACATTTTGAACAAGATCAAAGAACACTGACCCCCTACCAAACTAAGTCTCACATTCTGACACCAGACCACAACTGCTTATAGTTTCCCAACCCACATCACACACCATACCACAAATAACAAACTAGCCACCCAAGAACAACTTACACCCATTCACTTCCTGACCCATATCTGGTAGAAGAAGACAGTCAGTCAAGAACAACTTACACCCACTCACCGCCATTCCTCTCATCCATTGTCTCTTGCAATTATACACTTGTCTATAACACAAGTAGCATCATCTACTGAGTAAGTCATCATCAAATTGCATCATATTTCAGAAAGATGCTCTGATATTAGATTGTGAAGCCAATATTACATTTAGATTTTAACTTGATATCAATGTACAATAGATGGCCTCCAAAAAAATGTCAGCTGACCAATAAAGACATGAAATACCAATTTTGAATGTTATACTCAGAAGAAATGAAATTTAGGTAAAATGCTTTTTCTTAAACAGAAAACAGTATACTTATTTTTGGACTACTACATTGGGTTATAGAGTTTGGTTGTAAATAATACCTTATGATATCTCTTTTAATTTATATTGTTCCTCTAGAAATGATAAAATCTCAGTAATTCTGATTTAGAAGAAAATTAACATTTCTATTTAAAAAAAGAATTGTCAGTGTCGTATTTTTTAGTGAGCGATATATGAATATTCATGAATTGTGTGGAATATTCCAAGAAAAAGTAAAACTTTTATGCAGTTTAATAAGTGTACACCAAATGGTGCCATTGATTTGTGTAGATAAAAGTTTTATATCAAGTTGTGCCATCTTCTGACAAAGCCAGAATTATATTGCATCACTTTGTTGAAAAAAAGGCTCTGATATTAAGTTGTTTGAAAAATAACTAATTTTACTCATAAATCTATAATAAAATTTTTAATCATTTCCCAAACAACCTAATATCAATGTGCAACTGATAACAATAGTAAGCATAAAAATCCAAAGAAATTTAAGCAGACCAATAAAGAAATGAAATACCATTTTTGGATGCAAGATCCATAATAGTTCAGAATAAAATGGAAAGAGGTAAAATGTCTTCATTTGATCAAATAATGGCACCATCATGCAATAGTCAACTTGTTTGGTTCTTCCATTTCTAAATTTTTATTCTTCATAATTTTTCCATCTCAATATATTTTATCAAAAATAATATTTTGGCATTCACTAACCTCCAGATCTGACCTCATCTGTCTCACTATGAGGTCAAAAAACATTTTAGCATTTCATATCACAATCTTTCTCATTCTATTTGACCATATCAAATGACCTTGCAGGTCAACATTGTATAACATTAAAGTTCAAGGTTAAATCAGTACTCATCCCAAAATCAAAGCCTTAAGACTTTTCCTATGGCTATGATCCTTCAGCAAACATATAAATACACACACATACACACAACTTCCACAGAGTAGTATAGATATCTACTCTCACCCAGTCTCTTCTCCATTAACCATCATTGCATACCAGTGATAAAACATCCTGTCAAAATATCTGGCAATGGGACAGAACACTGTGGGTAGTGGATTCCTGCTTTTCCCCAAGGGCATTTGTGTGAAATGATCATTAAAAGTCTCAGCTAAAATCAGCTTGCTGGTTACATGTTACAAAGTTTATGTCATTCTATACCCCCCCCCTCTCTCTCTCTCTCTCTCTCTCAAAAAATATTGAGACTTAATCTTTGAATTAAAACATGGACAGTGTTGAGCAATAATAAAGTGATGTTATCTTGACTGATTTGAATTTAGTTTTCCTTTTCTTAGATGAGTTGTCAATCCAAGATTTAATAACCCAGTCTGCCTTACTATTTACCCATAGTCAGAGGAGAACAGATGATTTCATGCCTTTCCTAAGAGCATTAAGAGCATTTAAACTTGATTCACTAATTCCATTTTTTATGACAGTAACCATTGCATGAAGTATACTTCAGCATTAAATAACCCAACAAAGGTTGATGTGCTGTAAAACCAACCAACCATGTGAACAGGTAGAAGAAAAGAAAGAGGCAACAGTAAATGTACAGTATATCATGAAATAAAAGAGAGAGATAGAGAAAGATATTGATCCAGGAGATTATATATATATATATATATAGAGAGAGAGAGAGAGAGAGAGAGAGCAAGCAAGCAAGCAATGTAGCTTATCAAAGAGGAGGAGGATAACTTTTCAAAGAGAATGATAGTTCATCTGAGATACACAGAGAAGGATAACATCTCAAAGAAGGAGAGCAATAAATTATCATATATATATTATCATATGTATATATATATATATAAATATATATATATATATATATAGAGAGAGAGAGAGAGCAAGCAAGCAAGCAAGCAATGTAGCTTATCAAAGAGGAGGAGGATAACTTTTCAAAGAGAATGATAGTTTATCTGAGATACACAGAGAAGGATAACATCTCAAAGAAGGAGAGCAATAAATTATCATATATATATTATCATATATATATTATCATATATATATATATATATATATATAGAGAGAGAGAGAGAGAGCAAGCAAGCAAGCAATGTAGCTTATCAAAGAGGAGGAGGATAACTTTTCAAAGAGAATGATAGTTTATCTGAGATACACAGAGAAGGATAACATCAAATTATCATATATATATTATCATATATATATATATATATATATATATATATATAGAGAGAGAGAGAGAGAGAGAGAAAGCAAGCAAGCAATGTAGCTTATCAAAGAGGAGGAGGATAACTTTTCAAAGAGAATGATAGTTTATCTGAGATACACAGAGAAGGATAACATCTCAAAGAAGGAGAGCAATAAATTATCATATATATATTATCATATATATATTATCATATATATATATATATATATATATATATATAGAGAGAGAGAGAGAGAGCAAGCAAGCAAGCAATGTAGCTTATCAAAGAGGAGGAGGATAACTTTTCAAAGAGAATGATAGTTTATCTGAGATACACAGAGAAGGATAACATCTCAAAGAAGGAGAGCAATAAATTATCATATATATATTATCATATATATATATATATATATATATAGAGAGAGAGAGAGAGCAAGCAAGCAAGCAAGCAATGTAGCTTATCAAAGAGGAGGAGGATAACTTTTCAAAGAGAATGATAGTTTATCTGAGATACACAGAGAAGGATAACATCTCAAAGAAGGAGAGCAATAAATTATCATATATATATTATCATATATATATATATATATATATATAGAGAGAGAGAGAGAGCAAGCAAGCAATGTAGCTTATCAAAGAGGAGGAGGATAACTTTTCAAAGAGAATGATAGTTTATCTGAGATACACAGAGAAGGATAACATCTCAAAGAAGGAGAGCAATAAATTATCATATATATATTATCATATATATATATATATATATATATAAATATATATATATATATATATATATATATAGAGAGAGAGAGAGAGAGAGAGAGCAAGCAAGCAAGCAATGTAGCTTATCAAAGAGGAGGAGGAGGATAACTTTTCAAAGAGAATGATAGTTTATCTGAGATACACAGAGAAGGATAACATCTCAAAGAAGGAGAGCAATAAATTATCATATATATATTATCATATATATATATATATATATATATAAATATATATATATATATATATATATATATAGAGAGAGAGAGAGAGAGCAAGCAAGCAAGCAATGTAGCTTATCAAAGAGGAGGAGGAGGATAACTTTTCAAAGAGAATGATAGTTTATCTGAGATACACAGAGAAGGATAACATCTCAAAGAAGGAGAGCAATAAATTATCATATATATATTATCATATATATATATATATATATATATAAATATATATATATATATATATATATATAGAGAGAGAGAGAGAGAGCAAGCAAGCAAGCAATGTAGCTTATCAAAGAGGAGGAGGAGGATAACTTTTCAAAGAGAATGATAGTTTATCTGAGATACACAGAGAAGGATAACATCTCAAAGAAGGAGAGCAATAAATTATCATATATATATTATCATATATATATTATCATATATATATATATATATATATATAGAGAGAGAGAGAGAGAGAGAGAGCAAGCAAGCAAGCAATGTAGCTTATCAAAGAGGAGGAGGAGGATAACTTTTCAAAGAGAATGATAGTTTATCTGAGATACACAGAGAAGGATAACATCTCAAAGAAGGAGAGCAATAAATTATCATATATATATTATCATATATATATATATATATATATATAAATATATATATATATATATATAGAGAGAGAGAGAGAGAGAGAGAGAGCAAGCAAGCAAGCAATGTAGCTTATCAAAGAGGAGGAGGAGGATAACTTTTCAAAGAGAATGATAGTTTATCTGAGATACACAGAGAAGGATAACATCTCAAAGAAGGAGAGCAATAAATTATCATATATATATTATCATATATATATTATCATATATATATATATATATATATATAGAGAGAGAGAGAGAGAGAGAGAGAGAGCAAGCAAGCAAGCAATGTAGCTTATCAAAGAGGAGGAGGAGGATAACTTTTCAAAGAGAATGATAGTTTATCTGAGATACACAGAGAAGGATAACATCTCAAAGAAGGAGAGCAATAAATTATCAAAGAGAGAGAAGCATAATATATCAAAAAGAAGGATAACTTATCAAAGAGAGAGAAGGGGAAGTATAGCTTATCAGAGAGAGAAGGATTATTTATCAGAGAGAGAGAGAGAGAGAAAAGGATACTGGCCCAAAAGAGAGAATACTAACTTGTGTTTGCTATTAAGATAACAATTTGTATATAACTAAATTCTTATTATTGATATAATTTTTTTCTTTTTTGATCTATCAAGTAAACTACAAGTTTCTATGACTTTACAAAGTTTTGATAGGCAAACTTTTAGGGAATTCAAAAAGTTTTTGTCCACTGTTTCTGTCATGAAGTAATGTTAGAAAAAATGCTAAGCTTTTTTTTTTTTTTTTATCTCACTGTGGTGAATTATATGCAATTGCCGCATTTTACCACAATAAATATCTCTTCAATCCCCATCCAATGATACGTTGCTCTGATGGAAGAAAATTCACAGTCCTTTCTTTATTATTGTAATATTTTCTTTGTTGGAAGATAACTGTTGGTCAGCTTTTTATCAAGGAGGATGTCAGTCTAATTTTTCGTGTTTCCTCTTTCTTTTCTTTATTTCTCTCCTTTTTCATTTCCTTTTTCTCATCCTTTTTTATTCTCTCTCCTTAGTCCTCCTCTTCTTTTTTTTTTCTTCTTCATTTCACTCTCTTTTACATCACTTATTCTTTCTTTCTCTTTCATTTGCTTTTCTTCTTCCTCCTCTTCTTCCTAGTTTTTTTCTCATTTATACAGCGCTTCTTTCTTTTCCTTTTCTTTCTTTCCCTTTCTCCTTATCCTCTTCTACCATCTACTTTTCTTCTTCCTTTTTATCATCTTCCTCTTTTTTTTCTCTTCTTTATTTCACTTTCTTTTTTTATTTCCCATTTCTTCTTTCCTTTACTTCTTCTCCGTTTCATTCTCTTATACACTTTTTCCTTTCTTTTTCCTTTTCTCCCCTTTTTTTTTCTCTTCCACAACTTTCTTTTACTTTCCCAGTTTGCTGCTGCTGCTGCTGCTGCTATAATAATAATAATAATAAGAAGAAGAAGTAGAAGAAGAAGAAGAAGAAGAAGAAGAAGAAATAAAGAAAAAAAGAAAGACTATATTGTAGTAACTGTAATAATCCTGTTAGGCTTATTATTATTTTTTTTTTTTTTTAAAGGAAAGAAAGGGCAGAGACTGCATTGTAATAATCATGGTTCAGATAGGCAAACTTACCATTTATTTTTATTATGAACAGTAATTTAATAATAGTCATTGCATTTAAGTAAAGAGAGGAAAAATCAGAGACAACTCTTATAGTCATAGCAGTGGTAATTATCATAGCATTAGACCTGCTATTCCCTGCTGGAATATAACTGTCGGCCAGTTTTTTTTTTATCAATAAGGCTTATGATCTAATTTTCTATTTCTTTTACTTTTCCAACTCACTTCCACCGCCATTATAGAGAAGAATGAGAAAAAAAAAAGACTATCATAGTAGCAGTGATAGTACTGTCAGACTGACAATTTATTATTAAATAAAGAAAAGAAAAAGGTCAAAAAACTGTATTGTAGCCTTAGTAATATATATAGGCAAACTTATGAGATAACCTGCAAACTCATTCGATTCTCATTGTAACAGTGATCCATGATGACACTGACACTTCTATTTTGGAAGGGGTGAAGGATTCTAACTAGTATTTCATAGTTTACAGTGGTTCATGATGATATTGCTGCTTCCACTTAAGTGAGTCAAAAGTTTTGCAATAATTTGGTTATATGAGGCACAATTCAGCAGCTTCAGATGCTTTGGATGAGGTTGTGAAGGTGTGAGATACCAAGTTCACCTGATACTCTCCACGTGCTACTTACCAGATTTGCCCCTATGGTGTGGGGCACAGTCTTGGAATCAACAGTTTTAGGTCTTCCTAATTTTGCCTGATTGTCAACATTCTTGCAACCGTAGTTAAATTTCTTGAATCATCAACTTACTTTACTGTCAACTACACTTTCAACTTTTGCACAAAAAAATGGTTTTAGTTGCTTCTGCAGTGATATGACTGTTATATACCTGGGTTCTTTGGCCTTTATAAGGCAATCGGTCTGACACACAAGTAGACTGATCCCCATTGCCCTTTACTGGATGAATATTAGGGTGAATAATCACCACTCATGCAAATGTGTTGGGCAGGTCATCCTGGCACCATAGACCAACCCACCTGCTGTATTAGGTGCTCTCCTATAATAATTTACAAAGCTTTTTGCTTCGATGTGGCACAAGGCTGAATGAATGGGGTGCCCAATGAGACTCAAACTCACTCGTGTAGGTTTGCTAGTCTAACCTGCTAACCGTTACACCACCAGAGGTGCCCAAGGTGCTCTCCTATAAATGAGGTAAGCTTAGCTGGCTTGCTTTTACCAAGAAGATTCAAGAAGGCAGCCATGTTAGAACGTGAGTCATTTGACTTCTACACCTCCATACCGAATAGGTATGTGCTATTCCTCATAAATATGTTGGACACTATTGTTAGAGGGTGAAAATATACTAAGTAGTCACCACTAGCTGTGGTTACCTTCTTCACGCTTCTGGCAAGTATTGTGTTGGGTATCACCCACCTTTTTCCACACAATGAACTAGTCCATCTGCCATATATAGCAGTAGCTACTAATACCAGGGTAGACTAGAAGGTGAAGAGCAGCTTCTTAAAGGAATAGTATTAGAGCGTTGGAGACTGGAGATCGCACTAGATCACCTTACTTGCTACCGTAATAACGGAAGCCAATACTATCGTTGGACTATATCTTTATTCCGTATTCACTAATCCTATGTTCTTGTCTACTAATAGTCTCTCTATTGTATATACTTTTTCCTGAGAATATATCTCTATTTCCTGTCATATCGTGGTTTGTCCTTTATTTGATATTACAAGCGTTCACTAATCCTATGTTCTTGTCTACTAATAGTCTCTCTATTGTATATACTTTTTCCTGAGAATATATCTCTATTTCCTCTCATATTGTGGTTTGTCCTTAATTTAATATTACAAGTGTTGACTAACCAGAACGCAACATATTGTATTTTGTTATTGTTATAAAGATTTCCATTTCCTATCCAACCTCGGTTTTTGTTATTTCTCGTTCAGCAACATTTTGTTAGGTTACAACAGTGATCCAGTTCAAACTTATAAAACATAAGTTCTTGAATTATACTACAATTGCAGCTTTTAAATCACCCATGGAGTGTCAGCACACTTACTACCATCATACTACCAACCACAGCAGGTACCTTTTACAGTTTGACTTGCTTTGATCATGTGATATATGTACCTCAAACTAACGCATACCAAAATATTGCAAAACTTTTGACTCACCCTCGTATTTAGGAACGATACTAATTAGTATTTCATATTAATTTCCATTATATCAAGAATTTGGATAGTTAAAGAATAACATTAAATTCAAACACAAATCTCATGTACCCCAGTCAACTAGGGTTGTAGAATACACTGATTGCACCTCTAGAGAGGGGTAAGACCTCTCTCCCCACCCCAACGAGTGTCCTTATATGACACTAAACTGGCTCCAGTAATGCTGGAACTTTGAGTTATGTGGAGTACCTTTTCATTGCCATTGCTCCCAGGTCCACTCTGGCCCGGAATGGTAGCACCTGATAGGGTCCTATCTATAGGTAAAATTGAACTGTGTAACATTTAAACTGTGTCTAAATGAATGACTTATGCTAAATTGTATAAACAAATGACTGATATTTAATTGAATATTCAGTGATACATAGCAATATTTGAACCATTTAAGCTTGTTTAAAAACATTATCAACAAAATGTGTTTACAAATCATATATATCTAATATGTATGTATGAATAAGATTTGGTATCAAATAACCTACAGTAGTTGATATGCTATAAAACCCAACCAAACTAAATCATATATATTTAATATATATGTATAAAGAGGATTTGGCATTAAATAACCTACAATGGTTGATATACTATAAAACCCAAAAGAGGATTTGGCATTAAATAACCTACAATGGTTGATATACGATAAAACCCAAAAGAGGATTTGGCATTAAATAACCTACAATGGTTGATATACTATAAAACCCAAAAGAGGATTTGGCATTAAATAGCCTACAATGGTTGATATACTACAAAACCAAACCAAACCAAACCAAACCAAACCAAACCTCATAAAATTATCATTTAGTTCCAATTTTAGACTGAAAATCTCTTTATTTTCATGCTTAGAGCAATACTCTTAAGATTGTCTCCATCTTGTGCTGTGTTACATGATAAACCTTAAAAGAATTTGAGCAGTACTTAGATTGGAGGTGTGTTTATTCTCATAGGAAATGATCCGAGTTCAAATCCTGCATGCGGCTGTTTGCATTTCCTTTCATGCTAATGCCCTTAGGAAAGGCATGAATCTATTTGTTCACCTTTCTGCTATAGGTAAATGGATGGACAGACCGGTTTCTTTTAGGCAACCTATCTTGGAGAAGGAAAACTCAGATTTCAAACTAGTTCTCCTGCTCCTCTTCCTAAGAATCAACCTTGTGTCGTCTCCTGCTTGAGGTGGAGAGATTAAATAAATACATATTTAGAGAGATGTGAAAACGGTGACACCGTATGGAAAATTGATATGTTTCATTATAAGAAATGATTTTTTGGGGGGGGGAGCAAAGTCTACATGTGATAAGGGGGAAAGAAAAATGTTGCTTTTTTTTCTTTCTTTTTTCTTTTTGTCTTCTCTTTATTTTAATTTTTTTCTCTGCTTCATTTTATGTATACTTTCTTTAGTTTTTTCTTCTCTCCTTTCTTTCTTCTGCGCTTTGTTATTTCTTCATTCCTTCATTTTTTTCTTCTGTGCTTTGTTTTTTTCTTCTTTCCATTTTTCATTCTCACCTTCATTTTTCTTTCCTTCATCGTTTTCTTCTCTCCATTTTTTCTTCTCACCTTCATTTTTTTCTTCTCTCCTTCATTTTTTTCTTCGCTCTATTTTTTCTTCTCTCTATTTTTTCTTCTCTCCTTCATTTTTTTTACTTCTCACCTTCATTTTTTTCTTCTCTCCTTCATTTTTTTCTTCTCTCTATTTTTTCTTCTCTCCTTCATTTTTTTTACTTCTCACCTTCATTTTTTTCTTCTCTCCTTCATTTTTTTCTTCTCTCTATTTTTTTCTTCTCTCCTTCATTTTTTTCTTCTCTCTATTTTTCCTTCTCTCCGTCATTTTTTTCTTCTCACCTTCATTTTTTTCTTCTCACCTTCATTTTTTTCTTCTCTCCTTCATTTTTTTTACTTCTCACCTTCATTTTTTTCTTCTCTCCTTCATTTTTTTCTTCTCTCTATTTTTCCTTCTCTCCTTCATTTTTTTCTTCTCACCTTCATTTTTTTCTTCTCTCCTTCATTTTTTTTACTTCTCACCTTCATTTTTTTCTTCTCTCCTTCATTTTTTTCTTCTCTCTATTTTTTCTTCTCACCTTCATTTTTTTCTTCTCTATTTTTCCTTCTCTCCTTCATTTTTTTTACTTCTCACCTTCATTTTTTTCTTCTCACCTTCATTTTTTCTTCTCTCTATTTTTTCTTCTCACCTTCATTTTTTTCTTCTCACCTTCATTTTTTTCTTCTCTCTATTTTTTCTTCTCACCTTCATTTTTTCCTTCTCTATTTTTCCTTCTCTCCTTCATTTTTTTTACTTCTCACCTTCATTTTTTTCTTCTCACCTTCATTTTTTTCTTCTCACCTTCATTTTTTTCTTCTCTATTTTTCCTTCTCTCTTTCATTTTTTTTACTTCTCACCTTCATTTTTTCTTCTCTCCTTCATTTTTTCTTCTCTCTATTTTTTCTTCTCACCTTCATTTTTTTCTTCTCTCTATTTTTTCTTCTCACCTTCATTTTTTTCTTCTCTCTATTTTTTCTTCTCACCTTCATTTTTTTCTTCTCTCTATTTTTTCTTCTCACCTTCATTTTTTTCTTCTCACTTTCATTTTTTTCTTCTCTCCTTCATTTTTTTTACTTCTCACCTTCATTTTTTTCTTCTCTCCTTCATTTTTTCTTCTCTCTATTTTTTCTTCTCACCTTCATTTTTTCTTCTCTCTATTTTTTCTTCTCACCTTCATTTTTTTCTTCTCTCTATTTTTTCTTCTCACCTTCATTTTTTTCTTCTCACTTTCATTTTTTCTTCTCTCCTTCATTTTTTTTACTTCTCACCTTCATTTTTTTCTTCTCTCCTTCATTTTTTCTTCTCTCTATTTTTTCTTCTCACCTTCATTTTTTCTTCTCTCTATTTTTTCTTCTCACCTTCATTTTTTTCTTCTCTCTATTTTTTCTTCTCACCTTCATTTTTTTCTTCTCTCTATTTTTTCTTCTCTCCTTCATTTTTTTTACTTCTCACCTTCATTTTTTTCTTCTCTCCTTCATTTTTTTCTTCTCTCTATTTTTCCTTCTCTCCTTCATTTTTTTTACTTCTCACCTTCATTTTTTTCTTCTCACCTTCATTTTTTTCTTCTCTCCTTCATTTTTTTCTTCTCACCTTCATTTTTTTCTTCTCACCTTCATTTTTTTCTTCTCACCTTCATTTTTTTCTTCTCTCCTTCATTTTTTTTACTTCTCACCTTCATTTTTTTCTTCTCTCTATTTTTTCTTCTCACCTTCATTTTTTTCTTCTCTCTATTTTTCCTTCTCTCCTTCATTTTTTTTACTTCTCACCTTCATTTTTTTCTTCTCTCCTTCATTTTTTTCTTCTCTCCTTCATTTTTTTTCTTCTCTCTATTTTTTCTTCTCTCTATTTTTTCTTCTCACCTTCATTTTTTTCTCCTCTCTATTTTTTCTTCTCACCTTGATTTTTTTCTTATCACCTTCATTTTTTTCTTCTCACCTTCATTTTTTTCTTCTCTCCTTCATTTTTTTCCTTCTCTCTATTTTTTTTCTCTCTATTTTTTTTTCTCACCTTCATTTTTTTCTTCTCTCTATTTTTTCTTCTCACCTTCATTTTTTCTTCTCTCCTTCATTTTTTCTTCTCTCCTTAATTTTTTTCTTCTCTCTATTTTTTCTTCTCTCCTTCATTTTTTCTTCTCTCCTTCATTTTTTCTTCTCACCTTCATTTTTTTCTTCTCTTCTTCATTTCCCTTCTCTCCTTTTTTCTTCTCATCTTAATATTTTTTTACTTCTCACCTTCTTTTTTTCTTCTCGCTATTTTTTCTTTCTTTCCTTCATTTTTTTTCCTTCTCTCTTTCATTTTTTTTCTTCTCTCCTTCATACTTCACAAAATAAATTTCCCCTTTTGATAAAGCAATCATTATTGCAAAACTTGTATGTCATTTCAATTTTCTGTATTGTCTTTCATTTCTCGTACCATTGGATTTTATTCCACACCTTACTCATATAGATAGATGATTTTAGTTGGTTGGTTTTTACATCCTATCAACCTTTTTAGGGTTATTTTATGCCAAAGTCAGTTTAACAAATATGGTCTCAAATACTATGCAAAAATATATCTTCACAATTATTTTAAACAACTCTATCGGACCAATAGATGGGACTTTGACTGATATTT